>JAHBCN010027644.1:0-10062 GCA_019359885.1 Listronotus oregonensis | reverse complement strand
AAGGGTCAAAATATCGAGCAAAAACAAATTTTGGGCCCCGGATTTTTAATATTCTAAAGAAAAAAAAAGAAGAAACAGTAACAAGATTTTAAAGCTTTTCCTTTATTTCATGTAAACTCTAAATTTTCCCAAAAATATGCATTTTTAGCAAATTATTTAAAAATTAGTCCGTCCATTTGGAAGTGTAAGTAGCTTAAAAGCATTTTTCGAGATACGGGGCAGGTGCAAAAAATACTCGGCGCATTTATGGCCGATTATTACAAAAACTATAAATTTTTTGAAAAAAGTGGTAGGAATCATTTTTGCAGCTAATAAACTGGTCTTTTTTCGTCCAAATACGAATTGCGTAAGTGTCATATTTCGGGAGATATCGACCAAAAGTTGAAAAAACTGATTTCCGGGCTTTTAGGGGCCATTTTGGGGCCCTTGCGGACATTTTTTTATATATGATTTTTTCAGAGGTTATTTTATACTTAAAATATGAAAATTTAAAAAAAATTTGTAACGGCCCAACCATTTCAGGTTACCCCTTTTGTTTACTGTGCTAAAATATAAACAAGGGAAAAGGGTATAAAAATATCCACCTGTGATTGGAAATGGGACTGTAGATTGATGCTAAGTATGGCCGTTACCTATTAAATATTATTAGGATTTTTAAAATATTAACACTTTATTTGATGATACTAATGTTGCCATAAGCATTTCAACTATAGAAGAAAATAGTGACGAAAATGGAATTATAAAATATATACTTTTAAATGAAAACTATAGGTTTTATATACCATAATGAGATATTTTGTGCCAACCTACATAGAAATCCATTAATATTATTATTCAATATGTTCCAACCCTCGCACATTCATGTTATTGGTACCAGTTATAGTTGCATACTTAGTGATAATACCTAAATTTTTTGTTTGGTGTATCTCGAGAAGTAGCCTAAAAAAAAACCTTAATTTTTTACATTTTGGTTTCCTTGCTCATAATTGATGGAAAAATTATGAAAAAAATATGAAATAAAATACTAAATATTAGCTTTTATGTCGCTTTACTTTTATTCAAATATCTATCACAGTTTCGTAGAAAAACATTTTTGAAGTTAGGGGTTGCAAGCCTTTTTTTACAAAAACGAATAAAGCTATGAGTATAATAATTAGCCAAATATTATTTCCGACAACTAGCAACATAATAAAGGTACTAATGTCAAAAACGACGCCGGTGCAGATTTCATATGGAAACTCGGTGAGACCCTTTCTAGTTTAAAACATAAACATTAACTATAAAAAGCAGTGGTCGTTTTTAATTTTTTTACTTACAATTAAAACACAAAAATATGATATAATTTTCGTACCTCATTATATTAGATTTATTTGGCCACTTTCCCACTACCACACAGAATAAAACTCAAGCTTGTCCAATTTTTTTGGTAACATATTTTTCCACTAAACGTTTACCTCGTCGGTCTTCATCCCTTGTTCCACAAAATTTCGATTAATACAAATTAAAAATAATATTTCCCGGGAAAATTTTAAATTTCTATATTTAATTGACTAAAATATTATGTGATTGGAAAAATACCCTTTTCAAAAAATGAAAATAAACTAAAAGGTATTTTTTTAAGTATACGAAGTGTTTAATTAGACTTACACGTTTGAATGCAAGCTGTAAGCGGAGTCATGGTCGGGGTATTTATTTTTAATAACAGGAAGCAATAGCGAAAAAAGGTCGGTAATAAAAGTAGCTTAGTTCATATAGATTTTGACGTGCTAGGAAAAAGAATATAAGGAAAAAAAGGAGTAAGAGTCCTTTTAAATGTTTCCCACCCGCTGGGTTCACACGTCGTCGTCGGGGTTTGGGGGGCCCGTGGGGTTTTTTGAACATGCGCTAGAGTTGCTGGTTATCGGCAACTTTTTTTGGAAAACTCATGGGACGGGACCCCAAGCTAAGATGAACACAAGGCTTAACTCAAGGTGTTAGCATACCGTGCTGATGAGTGAATGACACCCCTGTGCCTTAAACAGATGTCTCCAACGGTGCCTCTGAATACAGGGCGACCCCCCGGTTCCCCCTTCTGCGGTAATGCGGGGCTCTGCCGTGGTGGTTTTTATTTCCCCCTTCCCCTTCTGTTTTTTTAAAATTATTTAAGAAAATATGCTATTTTTTGTAGGTTCGGTGTTTTTTTACAATGAAAAATTTTTTTATATATAAGCACTTTTTTTATTTATGTAAATTTAAATGTAAATTTTTATTTTTTTTACAAAAGGGAAAAAAAAACTTGCTACGTTGTAAATATTTTTGAATATTTTATACAAAATTGATCTTTTTTTGCCAGAAAGCTTAAAAAAAATTTTTTAAGTATACCCAGTGATTTTTTTAAAAAAGAATTTTAATATAAAAATAGTTAAAATAAAAGTTGATGAAATATTTAAATACAGTATTTCTTTAAAAATTTTTTGGCATACATAAATATTTCTTTTAATTTATTTTCTTGTTCAAAAATTAAATGATTCTCAATATTTTGTTTGTAATTCCTTAAACGAAAGGGGGCAGAACCGCTTTTTTAAAGGAAAAAAGGATAAATCCGTTTTGGGGGTCCACTCATACAAGCAGACAAAGGGGCCAAAGGGGTATTTTCTGAAGGTGCCCCTGAAGTCACCGGCGCCTGTTTCACGGGGGGAAAGGGTAATCTATCCCGAACAAACAGGTGCTTAGCAAGGGGGCCCAACCAAACGAAGGCGGACAGAACCGCCTTTTAGGGGGGTTCCCCCGGGTCACAAGCAGACAAAGGGGTTGCCGACCGAAACGGGTGGGGTTTTTTTTAAGGTGCCCCAAGTCACCGGCGCCTGTTTTTCGGGGGGCTAATCTATCCCGAACAAACAGGTGCTTAGCAAGGATCCCCCAATCCAAACAGAAAAGGGGACAGAACCGCCTTTATAGGGGAAAAAGGGGTTCCCCCTACGCAGACAAAAAGGGTTGCCGACCGAAACGGGGAATCCTTTTTTAAGGGGCCCCCCAAGTCACCGGCGCCGTTTCACGGGGGGGGTAATCCATCCCAACAAACAGATGCTTAGGAAGGGTCCCTGAATCCAAACAGAAGGCGGACAGAACCGCCTTTATAGGGAAAAAAAATTTCCCCGGTTTAAACAAAAAGGATAGGACCGTTGTCATAGGGTAAGGCCGGGGGTGCGGCCTCAGAAAGAAAATGGTTCCTGTAAAAACCGGTAGCTACCCACGTCCCAGACCGGGAGGAGGAACGGATCTAATGCTGCTCGTCATACTCTCCGGAAAGGGACACCAGAACACATCAGAACACATTATGCTCGTGCCGGTAGCGACACGAGTTAGGGGGAAAGAAAAAACCTTCCAATCTGGTATCGGATTCATTGGGGTCCGACCATTGGGAGAAATATAAAGATGTAAGCCACAACAGACCGAGCGGTCGGGGGGGGGTCCACTTACTTTAAACCTACCTACCAAATATTTAAACAAAATACAAAATGCTATTAAATTTAGGCTTGCGTTTTTGAGAACGCACAGACATTGCCAAATCGCCAATTCGTGGCAAAAAATCGAAAAATCAAAGTTTCAATTTAAAGGTATTTGAGTCTCTCAATAGTTAGGTTGGTACCTTAAGCGCTAGTAAGTATTGCTACGAAGACAGAATCGCCAACGCTGCTCGCGCGCGGTTTAGCGCAACATAATCATAAGTTCATTAGCTAACGCAGATCGCACGAGCCACATTTTTGGCGTAACTCTAAATGCATATAACTTTTTAGTCCTTTGGCTCCCCTTTGAGGATGCCACCAGAAGTCTCTGGATTTTTGCAATGGTACCCGAAGTCTTTTGGGTCGCTGATCACGAAAAAATGGTTTTAGAGGCCAAAAGTTGTCCATTTTTTTTTTTTCGCTGTTCTTGATAATTTTTTGGTGTTTTTTGTAATTTTCCTTTCCATATCGTTATTTTATGGAAAAATAGTTTAAACAGAAGGTGTAGAGAATTTAATTACGAACATTTTTTTTTTGACTTTTCTGTATATCGAGTAATCGATTGGAAGATGTCCATGCGCGGCCATTTCCTAACCTCTCTTGCTATTTTTAACGATTATATTATGATCAAGATGATGTGCTTGAATAAGAAATAAAAACAAAAATCGTCCAGAATCATTTAGTCTACCTTTTGTTTTTCATTTGAAGTGTAGGAGAGGGAAGTGACGGGGGGGGGCGGGGGGGGGCCCAGTACACATTTTATTTTTTTTTTTTTTTCATATTAATTTTTTTCCCCCGACACAATTTCCCCAAAATCAATTAGAAAAAACCCCCCATTACACCAATCTCGCCTACATCAAATAATCGACTGAAAAATGTTTGTAATTAAATTCTCTACAACTTTTGTATAAACTATTTTTTCTTTAAATAACGATTCGTAGGAGAAAATTACAAAAAACCCCAAAAATTACCTGCGAATAAATCAAAATTGGACCTTTTTTTCGTGATCAGCGACCCAAAAGATTTCGGATACCGTTGCAAAAATTCATGCTCAAAGGGTCCGGCCAAAGCACTATTTTGAACGTTATTCAAGATTGTTTTATAATTCTAATGGGAAATACCAAATAAAGATTAGTATATTATATAGATTTTCATAATGTTTGTTAATTGTTTAATTATTAACAATAAAATGTTATTTTTAATACTAAAAATAAAAAAACAATGTTTAAACATGTCAAAGTAAAATCCACTCCACTTTAAAACTAATTATACATTGGTCTGTAAACAGTTTTAAACAAAAAAAAAAAAAAAAAAAAAAAAAAAAAAAACCCAAGCTGCCCTCATTTTTTAAATTACACTTTGTCTGCAATAATGCATAATTTTATTATAATGCAGATATTGTGCACTTTTTTGGTTGGTGTTATACCCATGGTAACATTATACGACATGTTGCAGACACATGAGAAGTGTTCTTGCTTTGCCCGCCGCCGTTTCTAAGGCTATTTAGGCGGTTAATTTGAATTTAAAGTGATTGAAGTAATCTAGATAAAATAATTAAAAAATTTGTATTTAGTATCATATAATACTAATTGTTCTTATTACATATTTAATAAATTAATAGAATTTGTTTAATTGTTTATTAACAATTTTTTAAAATGTTAAATTTTTATAACTATTTAAAAACCTAAAATGTTCAAAATTTTTTTTGAATATTCCTGAATTTTTTAATTTTTTATTAATTTTAAACTATTTTAAATTTTTGAATTATTCATTTTTTCAAATTTTTAACTTTTTAAAATTAAAAAAAATAAAAACTTTTGAAATTTCAGAGTATTAAGTAGTTATTCGACGCATATATTGTATAAAATTTGTACTTTCTTATAATAAAACAAAAAATTGTGAAATTTATTTTTATTATTCTACAATATGTACATTTATTTCTCGAATCAATTGATTTCTGGAAAAGAATCTTATATTGGATCCGCCTTTTTTTCAAAAAATATGATATTAAATTTGAAATTAGTAATTCCAAAAACCTTAATGTACCCAATTTATAAACCATTTTTTAAATTATTTTGACGAATTTAAAGAGTTTTTTTTAACTTCTGTTCTGCCATAATGGATCCGCCATTTTGTTTTTTAAGAAAATAATATCAAATTCTAAATCAGAAACCTCAAAAACCTTAATGTACCTATTTTATAAATTATTTCACATATTTAAATAGTTTTTTAACTTTTGGTCCGCCATATTTGCTCCGCCATTTTGTTTTTTAAAAAAATATTGTCAAATTTAAAATCATGAACCTAAAAAACCTTAATGGATTCATTTTCTAAACCATTTTCACGGGTTTTCGGTTTTTGGCCACGAAATCTTGATTTGGCATCACTGTGGAACTGGGTAAATTTGCCATCATATTTAGTGATGAGCAAAACCCGTCTTGTTTTGGGGCTTGGTCTTGCAGCAAGACCAAGACCAAGACCAAGACCAAGACCAAGACTCCTTTTTTGCTTGCAAGACCAAGACCAAGACCGGGGTATGCAAGACCAAGACCAAGACCAAGCCGAGGGGGAAACTACCAAGACCAAGACCGACCTGCAAGACTCTTGCACTTTTGCGATTTTTTCTTAAATATTATACTATGATATTAATTTTTTATATTTAATATACAGTGGTATTTCAAAGACATACATAAAAAATTTGTCGAGAACTGCAAAAAAGGCGATTATTTAATAAGTTACAGGTTTCTTTAATAAAATAATAATAATAATAATATCGGGCACTTTGTTCTTATATATATTTTTATATTACATAAATTCAATAACATGTTTAAAAATAATAAGGTTGTGACTCAATGCTCTAACAAAGACAATTCCCAAAACCATTAAACAGAAAAAACTACAAAAAAGGGGCAATAGTTATAGAAGTTCAAAATTTTTTTTTATTTCCCCTTTTTTTTAAATTTAAATATCTAGTGATGCCATTACAGGGTGGTTAAAAAAAAATTCCCCAAAAACCGTAATACCTTAATTTTGTTTTACACTGAAAAAGTGGCACCATTAGATTGCTAAAATGCCAAAAGAATAATGATGACGTAATTTTTTTCAAAACCGAGAATGATTTTAAAAACCATGTACTGACATTGTTCCTATATACAGTTCAACAATTTTCAGATAATATACAGGGTGGCGTTTTTTTTTAAAAGGGTTTTTTTTTTGCCATTTTTTTTTATTTTGGTTAAAGGAAAAAAAAAAAGGGTTTTTTAAGTGGCTGTGGATTCTCCTGAAAATTCTGAAATAAAAATAATTTCTTTTTTTCCATCATGAAGGTTTTTGAAATATCGAGCTTTGTCACACTATTGAGCCACATGCAGAATGTCTATAAAGTTTTGTACAAACTTTTAAAGGCAAATGTTTGAAAATTTTAAAAAAAAAGCTTATATGAACTGAAAAGTTTTTAAAAAAATTTTTTAATCAGAATCTGATTAACATATCAGAATCGTTTTACGGAAATTTCACATCTAGTCTTTTTTTTCTGATAATACAGTACACTTTTTTTTTTCTTTAATTTTATGAAGAAAGAAAGTTTAAATAATTTTTTCACTATTATGTTTTTATATGCCACAAAAATAAAAGCAGGTTGTGTCTCAGTTCAACTAAAAATGGAGAGCTATAAATAAAAAGCCCCTACATTTAAAATATGCTTTTTAATCAAATAATTTAAATGTTTGTGTACGATTAAAATTGATATTTTTAAAATTTCAAAACAAATAATATAGTCCCCATCTTTATTTATTTTTAAGTATTAAAAAATATATTTTATTCAAGACTGCTTATTAAAATTTTTTTTCCCAAAAAAAGCAAGACCAGCAAGACTCTTGCAGAAAAAGACCAAGACCAAGACCGGGTGGTGCAAGACCAAGACCAAGACCTTGTTTTGGCTTGAAAAAAAAGACCAAGACCAAGACTAGCCCGGTCTTGGTCTTGGTTTTGTTAATCATATTAATCAAAATTAATAAAAATTTTAAATTATCTTGAAATCTATACATCTAGCAAAAATATGTAGAAAGTTTTTTGTAGAGAATGAAATTTTCTATCAGAATTGTATAGTAAAGTTGAAAAAAAAAATACTGGAAAATAAAGGCAAAAAAGTAATTAAGGAAAAAACAAAAAATCCTTATTTTAATATATTTTTTTTTTAAGATTTTTGTCACAACTTTTTTCTGACGCAAGTTAGGTGGGTAGGTATTGATACACAAAAAAGTGATGTGAGAACCATTTAAACGAGCAACACTGAAAGTATTTTCAATAGAATTTGTTAGGGATATGATTTTCTAAATTTCACAATTTTTTATCAATTTTTGCCGATTTTTCTTTTACATCATATTATTTTTGTTTAAGAAAAAATAATATTTAACCAAAAAAAAGTTTGTTTTATAAAGTTATTTTAATAAAAAAATAATTTTTTTTTAAGTACAGTAGTGAGCAGGAGTAAAATTTAATTGGGAAAGGAAAGGGGTTGAAAATTGTTTAATTCCTATTCCTCCACTACCAGCCAAAAGCTTGTTAACGTTCAAAATGCTGTCAAGTAAAGTGTGAGTGCAGGAAATTTGTTACTAAATTTTATTTTTAGGATTTTTAAAAAAAATTTTTAGTGTCTATGATATTTAAATTTTGTACTTTTTTTCCGATTTCTTGATTTTCGACTTAGATTATAAAGAAACTTTATGTGGGCCTATCATTGGTTTAAAAAAAAAAAAAAGGTTTATTTTAAAAATATATATCATATATATTTTTTAATTTTTCACAGATCAAACCTCCACCACTCCATCGACGCTCGTTATATAAAACCCGACGCGTGTCAAAAATCGGGTTTTTTTAAACCTTTCTGGCAACCATTTTACGAATGACGAGTAAGACGCAGGCCCGTTTAAAATTACCCAAAATGTTTTGTCCTGTAAAAACCCGAGAAAAAGAAAAAAACAGATTAAGCAACCAAAGAGAATTTTTTCATTTTGTACTTATAAAGCGTAAGTACCTATAAAAAGGGGGGTTTTTTGCATACATACACCCAGAACGTGCAAAAAAAAAATTTGGTAGCTAAAAAAGCTTCCGGTTAGCTTAACTTTTCAGCTAAGTCGTTAGTGTTCGATACCGATCCGTTTGACCAATAAGCGAATATATTTTTGGTTTAGACTGATTTGTGTAAGGAATTTTTTAAATTATTTATATATTTTGATGTTTTTAAATTATACTGACAGATTGTTTTCTTTATATATAAACAAATTTTAAAAAGCGATAGGTTATATTTTAATTGAAATATTTGTTTTTTTTTTTTCATGGTTATTTTTAGAAAAAAAAAAGGGGTTGAATTTTGGAAAAATTTAAAAAAGTTTTTAACTTTGATATGTATGTTTAAAAAAAATTTTTTTTTTTTAAATCAAAGTAATATATTACTCATAAGCACATACTAAATAATTTTGGGGTTTTTTTTTTGATTCCATAAAAAACCTTTTTGGGGGGGCCCCCAACAAAAGGTGATTGAGTCATATTTTTAAAAAAATATGGTAACCTTATGTATTTTTTTTTTTAGAACCTGAAGAATACTTAGGAAAATGCTAAATTGAAATAAAAGAAATACTACATAATATTAATATTTTCTTAATGGGCACCTTATTTATTGGTTTGTTTTTAAAGCAGTCTCTTTTTTCAATAAAAAAGGTTTTGTAAACAGTTATCCAACGAGGACTAGACAGACCGCTTTTTTGACTCTACCTGTACTTTTATAAAAAAAATGGAATAGTCATCATATATAATTTTCCCCGAATTCGAAAATGATTAATGTAAAATAATTGGACATCAAATAAAACTGCTAGGCCATTTTATATTTTTTTAAATGAAATGCCATATTTTTTTGTGATTATTCGATTCGTCGTATATCTTTTGATCTAAAATGATATTTTTTTTTAAATTAAAAGGTCCATTTTCTGCACGTTCAAATCAAAAAAAAATTTTGTCTACCGTGTCATTACCACCTGAAATATTGATACGGATCCCCCTTCACTCTTTTTAAGGTAGTGTCATTCAAACAACTAAAAATAAAGTTTAAAAGTTGTTTATATTTTTCTGAATTAGGCAAATACCGTTTAAAAATAAAATATTCATTAGAAGCCTCTCACATTGTAAAATTATATTACAAAAGGGGAAAAAACTCGAGAAACGCAAAAAAAGGAAAATTTTCCCGAGACGCATTTCAGGGACAATTCTAAGAATTAAGACTTTATTTAAAAAAAAAAAAATTTAAAAAATAGGCGAATAAATATAAGAAGACAAAAAATTAAAACAAGATCAAACCCACTAAGCAAAAAACATCCGTTAAATTTAAAGTTTTCCTGTTTTTTTTAATTAATCATTTTGAAACAATAACAGCGCCTTGAACCTAATAATTTCGTTATATTTCCTTCAACTTAACAAAATCGTAGTTACGTTAAAAATACAACGTTTTGGTTTCAAAAATTTCACGGCCTCGTTCGTATTTTCCATTGGTTATGCCTAACACATATTCTGAAACATCCATGTT
>JAHBCN010027643.1:0-10002 GCA_019359885.1 Listronotus oregonensis | reverse complement strand
AAGGGAAAAAAGGGTTTTTGGTGAACAAATTTTTCCCCCAGACTCCTAAACACACAACTTAGCTTTCATACAGAGGTGAAATACCTTGGGGCAACCTTTGATAGTTAGCTAACAGGGAAACCCCTTTTTGGGGAGAAAAGAATCAAGAAAGTTTCTTATGAGGAGTGTCGCCGACCATAGGCAGATCCTGAGGACTGTCACCTAGAGTCACCCTGTGGATACGGTGCTGTTATCTGGGGGCAGAAAGCCCAGCAGACGACAGTTATCCGAAAGCCAGACCATGCACAGAGAATGGCTTGTCTCAACACCACCGGAGCCATGAGAACAACACCAACTAGGGCCATGGAGGTAATCCTAAACCTCACACCCCTTAACATTTTTGTCAAGGAGGTTGTTTTGACGGTTACGTTGCGCCTTCGCACTGTTGGTATAATGCCCGAGGGGGGGAAAGTTGGCGCACTCACAGAGGGGTCGTTTGTGGTTAGCTGTGGTTAGTAGACTCTATTGCGCAATGTTTTGTTTTTAAAAAACCCTACAAAATTGGTGTCAAAGGATAATCAAACACAAACGTGGCAGGTAAAATTTAAATATCTACACGGGGGGGGTTTCGAAAACAAAAGAAGGTACGGGATGTGGAATTTATTCTAGATCTCTTAACAAACATCAAATGGGCAAAGGGTGAGTTGGCCAGCTGCTCCAAAATGAGCTCACAGGCATAACCATATTGCAAAAGAAATAAGCAGTAAAAAACATTACTGGTAAAGTCGTGCTTATCCATACGGATTGCAGACAAACACTACTAGCCCAAAGGGAGGCCACCCCCCACATCTCGAGTTTGGGGTACTAGAATGTCACCGTGCCCTTGGAACGCCTCCAGCATGAATGTGGTCACTGCTGGCCCAAAAAGGACACGCGCACTCAAAGGCAACCGCATCGCTGACTCGTTGGCCAGGAAGGTTGCCGGGACAAAACCTTTTTTGGGCCCCCCCTTTTCGTAGGTCTGACAGGGTTTACGATGAAAGGGCCTAATTAAAAAAAACTCTCATCAGCAGTTTACAGCACGATGGGATGAAACAGTAAACTGTAACTTTTCCAGGGAGTTATTGAACTATCCTGAGTAAAAATTTAGAATCCAGAGATACAGCTAAACATTACTTGGCAAAGCCTAGGGCGAGCCTTTGTTTAATCACGGGCGTTCTTACTGGACATTTTCAACTACGGAAACCCCTCTTTAGAAGGGGTATAAATGAAACACCTCTGTGTAAAGGTTGTGAACAGAAAGAGGAGGTGGAGCACATCCTTTGTGACTGCCCTGCATTCTCGTCCAAGAAGATTCATGGGGGCGAATATTTTTTTTCTTTTTGGGACTTTGGAGATTCCCCTCGGCGACGTTCTCATCTATTTAAACGAGGAGGGGCAGCGATTGAGTGAAGCCCCTTTTGGGAGGGCACAAGGGCCTACGAGGTAGTGAGTAAACGATAGAGAAAAGTTCATTACATTGGTTTCAAAATTTAAAAAAAAAAACAAAAGATGAAAAGATTTTTGGGGATGAAATTTTAAAAATTATTTTAAAGATACAGGGGGAAAAGGTGAAATAAAACATACTTTTTTTAAATGAAACCCTTTTTTTAAATTTTTTGTTTTTCCTTTTTTCCAACTTTTTTATTAATAATAATGCATCCCAAACCCCCAATAGTTTTTCCTTTATTTTTCAATTTTTCAAAAAAAAATACCCCACATTAAAAAAAAAATTTTGATAGGCCATTATTTTTGAAGGTAGTTTCCCCTTTTTGATATTGCTTAAAATTAAATTTACAAAAGATATATCCCCCAATTTTAATTAGTTAAAAGGGGTTCAAATAAAGGGGAATATTTTTGGGATTTTTTTTAAAAAAACTTTTTTTTAAATGGCGCACCATTTTTTATTATTTTTTTCTGAAAGTTTTTAAAAAACCCAAAACTTTTTTAATAGTAAAACCTTTTTTTAAATATTTAAGTTTTTTTTTAAATTTTTAAAAATATTTACCCTTCTTTCGTTGGGATTTTTTATAACATTATTTGGGCCCTTTTTTTAAATTTTTAAATTAAAAAAAAAAAGTAAATAATAAAAAAAACCTTTTTTTTACTAATTTTATTTTTAATTATTATTATGGCGAAAAAAAATGTTTAAAAATACCCCCTTCTATTGGGGATACACATGTTTATTTTTTTTCGTATTTTTTTGGGACCCCCTTTAAAAATTTAAAGGGTTTTCTCCTGAATTTCCCAAACCCCTACCCAAAATATTTTTTGGGTTGTAGGGGATTTTTAAACAGATCTTTAACATACCCCCAAAAAAAAATCTAGTGGTGTTAACACATGATCGGGGGGCCCACCTTTTTAATTTTCCCCCCTTTTGATCCTTTTTGGGGAAAAAGTTTTTAAAAAACCCGAATTTCCCCATGGTAATGCGGAGGAGCTCCATCTTGCGAAACCACATTTGTTGTTCAAATTTTTTTATCAAATTTTGAAAAGGGGTAAATCCCTGCTTTTTAAAAATCTGGGGGCGTTAACCCTTTTTGCGAAAAAATGGCCCCAAAAATTTTAAAAATGTTTTTTACACCAACTTGGGACCAAGGTTTTTTGGGTTTTTCATTCCCCGTACCCAGACTGGATTAACTGTTAAAATGCATGTTATGACGTTAACCCCCAAAAAATTTTTTTAAAAAAGCTTCATCAAAAAAATTATTTTGGGGAAAAAATTTGGGTCGGCCTCATTGTTTTAATAACTTTGGGAAATTTCCCTTTTTTTCAAAATCGGGGTCTGGGGTTTTTGGGTTTTTCCCCGGGGAAGGGGGTGATAGGGGGTTTTGGGGGAAAAAGGGTTAAAAGGTGGGTTGGGATGTATCACATAACCCCCTACTTGACGGCTCCCCCCCTTTTATTTAATTTAAAAAAATTTTAATTTTTTTTTTCTTGGGGGAAAAAATTTGGTTTCCCCCCCTTTCCCCTTTTTATTAAAAAACACATTTAAAAACCGTTCCAAAACACTAAAAAGACCTAGTCGGTACACGTCTATTGGAAAAAACCCCTTTTTAAAAAATCTTACCCCCAAAAATTTTTTAGTGCCTCACCCAGTATATAAATCATATCAATTAATTCAGTTTTTTGGAAAATCCATACTTATTTTTTTAATTTACTGACACCAAAAAAAATTTTTAAAAAATTTTTTTTTTTCCCAGATGCCCAAAAATTTTTACCCAAAGTCTTTTTTTCAGGAAAAAATCCCTTATAGCAATAGTCTTGAAGAAAGAAGGGTAAATATTGGAAAAAATTTTCCAAAGAAATTTAAAAAAAGGTATATGACATATTTTTAAAAAGTTGGGGTTTTTGGGGAAAATTTTTAGAAAATAATAATATATATGGGCGCCATTTAAAAATCGAGATTTTTAATTTAAAAAAGACCAAAAATGTTTTTTTGAACACCCCCTTGCATCTAATTAAAATTGGGTTATAATCTTTTTTCGTCATCATCGAGTAAAAACCAAACCCAAAATATGATCTACCTTCAAAATAATGGCGCTATCGTAAATTTTTTTTTGGGGGAAAAAATTTTTTTTTTAGAAAAAAAATTAAATATTGGGGAAAAATATTAGGGGTTTGGTACAAAAAATTTTAAAAAAAAAGTTTAAGAATTTTAAAAGGGGAAATTAAAACAAAAAATTTTAAAAAAGGGTGTTTAAAAAAAAATGTATGTTTTATTTCCCCTTTTTTTGCCACCCTGATACTTTTTAAAAATTTTTTAAAATTGTATCCCCAAAAACCTTAAAATTTTTTTTACTATTTTTCATAACTTTTGGAAAAACCCAAGAAATAATGAACTTTACTCTTTTTGTTGAATTTCCCCCGCAGTGATGTTTATCACCCTCCGCACTTTCAGATACAGAGGCAGATCCGGATCACGGATCTCTTTTTTAAAAAAAAACGATTTTCCCCGGGTCCTTAAAAAGATATCGATTCCTGTTTCCGATTAAATCATTAGTAAAAAATTTGGGGTTAAAGGAAAATTTTTTGGGGGTAATAATAAAAAAGTTTTTACAAATTTTTTTTAAAAAAAATTTTATTTTTTTTTTTAAATTTGGCCTCTCTGGGCCCTTTTTAAAATTTTTAAAAAAATCGGGGAAAGGAAAAAAAATGATCATGATTTTTTTTTTTTTTTTTTTTTTAACATAATTTTTTTTTAACCTGTTTCGGGGCTAAAAAATTTTTTTAATAAAAATTTTAAGTAATATAATATCAGATCAATAAAAACAATATTTAATTTTAAAACCCGGGGTTTTTAAAGTGCATCCACCAAACCCCCTTAAGAAATAATTTTTTGGGAAAACTGAAAAATGTCGAAATTTTTTTTTTAACACTTTGGGTTTTTTTGGAAACCCCTTTGCAAAAAAAACCAAAAACCCGCTTTTTCTCGCACTCTCAGAGGGGTTTTTGGGGGAAAAAACTGAGCTAGTTTTGTTGTGTTATTTTGTTTTTTTGGGATTTAACGTCATTTTAAAAAAATAATTTTAATTTTTTTTTCATATTCATTGTTAATAATATAAACATTTAAACTTAATATTTATAAAATAAATAACAAAAAAAAATTTTTTGATTTTATGTAATTGAAAAAAAAATTTTTTTTAAAAATTTTAAAAAATTTAAAAAAATAAAATTATATTTCGAGGCCCTTTTTTTCTAAAGTCTTTTTTTTGCTTGTTTTTATCGGGGTTATGTAGTATCATTTATCGTAATTACCATTTGTAAGTAAAAAAAATTTAAGATGATCCGGTTTCCCCTGATCCGTTTTAAATTGGGAATGTTTCCCCCTTTTTCCCTTTAAAAAAAAATGTAATTCATATTGGTGATTCGATTTCTTTACGAGGATCAGGATCCATAAAGATTCCTATTTAAAGGATCCGTCCCAAGACTGAAGACAATAAGAACTTTTATTGACAAAAACTTTAAAAATACCCATTTTGTTTATCTTCAAAGAAAAAATTAACACCGAAACTTTTTTTTTTATTTTTCTTAAAAGTTTCCGTAAGGCGAAAATAGAACAAAATGAAAAAAAAAAACTTTTAATATCTTTCCCTTTTGATTTTTTAGGCCAAAAATGGGGAGCCGCGATTCTAAAACTTACCAAATTTTTTCAAGGTAATTCAAAACTAATGTGAATTTAAATACTAAATCCCAGACCTTTATGAAGAACGATAGGGAAGTTATGACAGGAAGAAAAACAAGCTGAAGCGTTTCGTGTAATATACACACTGCGTGCGCCAGATACTTATAACACCGGCACACAAAAAAAATAAAGTGGTCTGTGCATTTGACCAGACCCATCCATCTATATGTATTTTGATGCGCTGAATCCAAAAAATGTTTGGCCCATAAACCCTAAAAATTGACTTCAATAAAAACCTTTTTTTTTTAATTGAACCCGATCAGGTATGTTTCTTATTTTTCGACCAAATCCAAACCAATATTTTGGCCGACACCCTTCAAATTTAAGAAGAAAAAATGCTGAAAATGGCTAAAAATCGCAGTTAGAAAAATAAAAATTAATTAAACAAGATCAATATATTTTTTGTATTTCAAATAATTAAATCCAAGATCGTTTGGCCCCAAGGAAGTTTAAAAGGTGATGGGCCCAATTTATGGCCCATTTCAAAAAACCAGCCCAGTAAATGAAAATAATGTCGGTTTTCCGCCGATTTTGGCAAAACGAAATTCCAAAATTTAATGTGGCCACTTCACACTGATAAACAGGGAGGGAAAACATTTACTTTTATAAAACCTATTAGTTTGATTGTTTTGCTTTGTGTGATTATATTTTGTGGTTGAGAATTTTTTTGATTGATAAAATCTTTCTTATTTTAGTATTAGTGTTTATTAAATTGTGACTATAATTTTTGTGTTTATTGTTTGTTTTTATAAATCGTAACAAATGACAAAAGCTTGGCTTTGTCTTTGCAAATCTAAGGGTAACATACCCGGCATTTTTTACTTTAGGTAATATTTTTTAATTTAAAATTTGGGTTTTAGGAGTAACGTTAGGAACCAAATAAAAATAATATATCAATTAGAATAAAGAAAATGAAAATTTCATAGGAAATAGCAGGAGAAAAGTAAGGAATCTTAACCATCTTTAGATGATTTCCACAATGTTTGTTTTTGGGATTAATTATTAAAAAAAGGTTTAAGGTCTTTTAGTTCATTTAATAATTAAGTACATTCTTCTAAAGGATCAAAATTATTAAATATAAGAAAGGCAAATTTTAAAAATTTTAAGGTCCCTCAAATTGAATAAAAAGAATACAATTTTATGTTAAAGTTCCTTTTTTTTCCGTATTTGTTTAAAAGAAATTGATTTTGATTTCTTAAACAGTAAATTAAATTTAACGGTTACTGTTAAAGGTACCAGGTACCAAAGGTTACTAAACATTTTTAACCACTGTTTTCTTTCATGAATGTTTGTTATTAGGAAAAGTATAGCCTAAAAACAGTGAAAAAAATTTTCCTTTTTAAGCAACCCAACCAGGATTAGATTAAACTCATTTACACTATCGCCCTTCTTTATCACAAAATTGGTGATAAGTACATGAAACTATCATAAATTTTGAAACTTATTTTTAAAAAATGTTTTTTATTTATTTACAAAGATTTTTGGTAAAAATAAAAACCCCAAAAATATCGACCATTTAAATGAAGGCTGTAAAGTGGGCCATCTTCTTTCCATATTATATCAGATGATATAAAATCCAATATTACACAATAATTTTAAATATTCTTTGGTAGTATCGTTTAATAACCAACAATTTTGTGCAAAAATTAAAAAAAAAAACAGTGAAAGCTTGAATTTGACATTTG
Source organism: Listronotus oregonensis (assembly GCA_019359885.1). Lineage (NCBI taxonomy): Eukaryota > Metazoa > Arthropoda > Insecta > Coleoptera > Curculionidae > Listronotus > Listronotus oregonensis. The sequence goes on along the minus strand of JAHBCN010027643.1, from coordinate 3,114 downwards.
ATGATGTCAACTTTATAGATAGTAACAAAGAATTATGGAAGTCCGGCTCTAACCTACTAATCATTCGAAACTCCGCGGGGCCAATCCCCCGATTCCCGCTGCCCTGCACGCCTGGACAATTTTGTTCTACAGTATTGGGCTTCCATACACCTTTAAACTTCCTTGCAGCAGATATGCTGGTGAGAGGTGGTTTTCTGCATTGTATTCAGAAAGCTTCCAGGAAAAAAGTCTATATAGTATGGTTATGCGTTATGCCATTTTTTTTAAATGCATTTTGGTGCAATAAATGCATTTTGCAATATTATAAGAACGACTGGCAAACGACAACAAAATCGTTACTGATTCGGGGGGAAATTGCAGCGTCCATAAAAACCAGCCAAAAATTGTTACCCCGAGGTTGAGTTCAATTCTGGCATTAGATTTACCAAGGGGCGTTCGGGGTTGGCTTTGCAGGGAAAGGTAATGAAGAAACTGAAAAATCACAAATTATGAAAATAATACTTTATTTAAATAATTAATTGTACTTTTCATTAATCATCCATCATAAAGCTTATTTTTAAACCTAAATACTCAACATCTTCTTCAAACTCCTCTTCTTCTTCCCATTCTTCATCTTCTTCCTCGTTACTGTCCTCGGCCTGATTGGAAGTGCCTTTTTGGTTTGAGCAATTGCCATTGCAATGCTTGCATGTAAGTAAGCACTACAACCCACTTTGTCGGCACTCCACCTTGTGCTACAGTCGGTTTCACAGGAACAAGAGATACTACTTAAAATTTCCTCGAGACCGGCTCCCTGGGTTGGGTGACAAGACTGAGCCTCCACCCCTCCAACCCGACCCCCTTTCCCCAAACGGATTTATGGTCTCTCTGACCTTATGAACTGGGGATACCGGCGGAATTTGAAAATAGACACGCTTAACAGCCCTGAGCAATTTAAGGGGAGAATTAAACGTCATCCCCAAAAAACCCCGAGTAACGATTTTCGGATGATTTTCATGGACAGTGCCAATTTCACCCCACAGGCCCCCCCCGCAGAGCTACCCGAGCCCCTTAAAATTTTTTAATGCCAGAATTGAATTTGTTTTTCCCTTAAAACCCCCATTTATTGCACCAGAATGCATTTTTTTTAAAATTGCATAACCAAACCAATAGACTATTTTCCTGGGAGCTTTTTTAAATACAATGCAGAAAACCGCACCAGGAATCTCCTGGGGCCCAAAAAAATTTCCGATTTATTTCTTTATTTCCCTGGACTATATGAACTATAGTTAATTTAACGCCGCACTGCACCTTGGTCAGGGGTTTAAAAATTTCATTTTATTTTTTCCTAGAAAACAGTAAAAAATCGGTTTTTTCAATATAACCCCGAAAACTATTAATTTTAGGAATAAAAGATATCATACCAAAATTAATGGCCTAGTAAAACTTACGTAATTTAATAACGTAAATATAATTTGTGTTTTAAATTTTTGAGATATTAAATGATTTAAATTTTTAAAAAAAACGCAAATATCTCAAAACTAAAAGAGCTACGAAAAATATATAAAAAAAGAAAGCCTTTAATAAACTCATATAAAAAGATTAACATTTTTAATAAAAAATAATAATGGAAACATAGGCGTGCGCACAGTGGGGTGCTTTGGGGGCCGTGGCACCCCACTAGTCCGAAAAAGCTTACTGTATTTAAAATATGAAAATTATTTTTTTTGATAAGGGTTGATTTAAAAATAACACCCAACGCACCTTCTCGAAAATGAGTTGGAAAAATCAAATTGGGGTCCACAATACGCTAAGAACGTTTAGAAAATCTCCCGGTTCCATTTGGGAAAAAGGAATTGCCCCAAATATTGATATAAGTACCGGATAAACGAATTTAAAAAATTGTACTTTTCGAAAGAAGAATGATTTTATAATAAAAAAATATATAAAAATACTGGTTTGTTATTACAATTTTTTTAAATATTTAACAAACATTCCTAAGAATTTTTTTATTAATTTATTATTAATTTATTTTATTAATAACAATTTTTAATATCAATATATTGTTATTCATAGTTTTTTTTTTTATTATTATTATTATTATTATTATTATTATGATTTCAAGCCACACGGCTTTTTTACTCCCCCCAAGGGGGGAAATTCACCCCATTCCAGATATCTTCAGATATCAAAAAAAGGTTGAGCCTGTGGGGAAAACCCTTTTTCCTGTTGTCGGGGGCTAGGTTCCTTAGGTTCCGGGGTATTAAATTTCCGGGGAGTCCGAGGGGGGCAAGTAGCACTGCCTTTTTATAGCCTTTTTTCAGATGCTCCGAGGCCTAGTCTAGAGTATGTTTTGTAAAAGAGTTTTTGATATAATGCCAGTTGTTAAAAAATTATGGGGACGTTTGGACGTTATTCATTCCCACTTTTTTTATTTGGGGTTTTTTGCTTTCCGTATTTGGCAATCTTTTTTTTGTATTTCTCCCGTAGGTTGTTGTCGTTCGGGATAGCGACATAGATCAGTGTTGTTTTTCTCCCCCCAATTTTTCCACCAATACAATATCTGGTCTATCTGAGGAAACAGTTTGGTCTGAAAAACAGGGGTTTGTAACAGTACAATTTAAAATTTTTTTTTTAGATTGGTTCCCCCGGGTAATTTTTTGTAAGGCAATTTTTCATTCTGTAAAAGCTTTAGCTTCTCTGCCAATTGTTAATGGAGTATCTTTGCTGCTGAATGGGGTCTTTCCTTATAATTTGATGTCAAACCAACCCCCCCTTAATGGGGGGATTTCTCCCCTGTTTGATATCCATACGGCATCGATCGTTCCCTATAGACGGGTCTCTAACTATATGCTTTTTGATAGTTTTTTTTTCGAAATAACCTGGTTCTTTTTTAGCCAATAAGAAGCCCTTTAGTCTCTGGGAAATTTCCCCCCCGCCAGTAGTTGACGTGAACTTGTTGACATTTGCCTGGCTGACCTCATTGGGGTGAGGTCCATAAAAAAAGGTTTTCCAACCCCCGGTTGGGGGCTACCCTGGTCTGGTTTTTTTTGGTTCGCGCAAAATTTTATTATTATTATCTCGGCACCCCAAACCCCCTTTACCCCCTGCGAACGCCTATGTGGAGATACAACA
>JAHBCN010027642.1:0-10046 GCA_019359885.1 Listronotus oregonensis | reverse complement strand
TATCTTTATTAATTATTATTTTAAAAAAATTTTTTTTGTCGATTTAAAAAAAAACAATATTTATTAGGGGGAAAAGTTACCGGCGAGCGCCCAAAAAAAGTACCACTTTTCCCCAAAAAATATACTTTAAAAAAACGTAATGGCTAAAACCCAAAATTTTAACACTGATTATTTCCTTCCTATTTTTTCCCAATCGCTATCAAAATTGGTATGCAAAAAAATTTTAAGTGGAAAAATTTTTAACAACTGAAAACTTAGTTCAAAAAAAAATAAAAAAAATTTCATGCAAGTTTGACAAGTTGCCTTGTAAAAACAAACTTGATGGTTTCTATGCTGTATTGCTTGGACCGTTACCAACAAAAAGATCACAAACGACGTTACGAATTTATTAATTTTTCAACTGAAACTCAAAATGAATCGGTTTGGAAATGTTTCCACGGAAAATTAATGCGGCTGTTGAAAATAGTGTTCCACTAAATACCACACATGATCGGAAGCAATGTAGAATTTTGCCAAAAAAAAAATTAAATTACTTCCAGACAACAACTAGAGGCGAGCTAAATTTAACCTCAAGGACTCATGGAACACGTAAAGTAATGGGGAAACTACGAACTTTTAAAATTAATGTGGAATATCGTTGCCAAAAACTGCAGGAGAAATATTTTCAAGAATTTAATATTTTCAATTCCAACATTCCTTTAAGCCAGCTAGAGACCCGCAAAAAGAAGAAGTCACCAGAAACATGAAGAAAAAAAACAAGTTCAGTTCTTTAAATATGAGACTACTACAAGATGGTTCCTTTGGAATGAGACAACCCCAACCGGGTTAGAGCGTAAATTTTACTTTATTGCAGCAGTTGAGCTTGCTTTGGAGGGGGGAAACCCCATTGCTTTAAGAGAACATTTTAAAGAAGAAATTATTTATGGAATTAAAACAAGTGAGATTTGCTTTTTAATTTTGCAACAAAATCTGTAAATGTTTATTGTAACTTGGCAGAAAAAGTTAATCAAAAAAAAAAATATTTTTATCTTGGCTAAAATCTGTTTTCGCATTTTTGAATGTCTTTTTTGCAATACCTTGTATAAATCATGTTGCCATTTTTTAATCCAAAATTTGCTAGTATACTATTTTTAAAAAAAAAAAAATCAAAAACGAATATAACCACTAAAATTCCTTTTTTTCCACAAAAATTAAAAGTTACATACATCTACTTTAAAATAATCAAAATACATTTTGAATTTGTGGAAGAAATGAACTGTCAAAATGGACAAAAGACCACCTAAAAAACAGGTGCACGCAGGTTAAATTCTAACCATTCTATGCGAAATGTGCAATCTGGAAGGCCAGTGTAGGACAGCAACTCATCAAAATCACAGGGCATTCCCAAAGTGCGTCTATCCAACCTATCACAAATGGAAGTTTAAAATCATTCAAAATCATCACTGCTTAAAAACCACCCAAAATAATGTACCATCTAAAGCTTGGCCCTTGAAAGACAGAAAATGCCTTCTTCGAGCCAACACCATCAATCATTTGACACTCCTCACAGCAACATAGGAATAGTGCTACTACAAAAAAAATAATTAAAAAAAAAATTTAACCGGTATGGCTCACACTACTCCTTAACCTAAAAATTGTAATTTTTGTATTAATTGTAATTTAATTTAATTATTAAAATACGCCTGGCTCCCTTTCCTTTGTATGTGAATCTGTCGATAAATAAAGATTATTTTATTTTTTTTTTTTATTTAAAATGAGTTTAATAATTCCTTCCTAGTAAATTATATTGTTCTTATTGTTTTAATAAAAAATAATGTTGATTAAAATAAAAAAGTTTATTAAACTCAGGAAATAATCTTAAAAATCCTCGTCCATCTACTTTTTCCTGTGGTGGGAAAACCCCTGTTTGTTTAACAAACATTCGCAAAAAAATCCTTTTTTCGACTCGCATTTTTCCATCTCGTCATTATTTGTTAAAAAAAATTACTTAGAAACTCGTTTTTCCGAATTTTTTCGGAAAAATTAAATGCACTAGGGATATTACCCCCGAAAATAAAGTTTTCTTGTAAAATGTCCGTAAATATAACAAATGTTTTTTATACTTACCCAGAAAAAAAAAAACCTTTGGGGCCTTGAAGAAAGAAAAATAAGACCCGCAGGATAATAAGATAAGACGGGGTAAACCCTTGTTTGTACTTGAGATTGGCTTTTACAGATTCGACGTTTTTTCGAGTTTCGGCTGCGATTCTGGCTCCGGTGATACAAGCCAGCATTTGTCCTAAACTGCTGACCATAAATGTGATAAACAGTTTTTCATGAATTGCTACAAAAAAATATGGATAAAATTTCAAAATAGAATAAGAATAGAATATCAAATTATAACACTCAACCAAAGACATATAAGAATACAGATTCTTGTGTTTATTTTTTAGTGTCAAAACAACATCAAAAGTAATCTTAATCAAGAGCCTCGATTTTTAGTATATCTTATACAGGGAAAAAGTTTTTTAAACAGAATCTAAATTTCCCCTTTTATTTGAACGGGAAACCATTAAGGGAAGGGTTCCAAAAAGGTACACAACGTTTAAAAAGGTAAATCAAATTAAAGTCCGCAAAACGGCAACACTGCATATTATTAATTTTCCTGTCTTATCTGTAATTTCTAGATTAGTCGTAGAGTACGGCCATGAGGAGTAACGTGACAGACATCTGGTGGACACAAGCGGAAAAGGTAATCCTTCATCGCTAACAGATGGCGCTAATAGCACGTACAGAATAACTCGTTGGTTCGAAAAGTTTTGGGGCTTCCACTCACTTCTAGATGGCAGTAATTGGAATATATAAGAAGGCTAGTGGCGCAACCAAAAAAGTCGTTCCTATGACACTGTTGTTAAATAAAATATTGCATACCTCCAAAACGTGTTTTGCGTGTTTAAGTTTAAGAATCTTTATAACAGTATTTTGTTTTTAAATTGTTGCTTTTGTGTGTGAATTAGTAGTATGGAAAAGAAGCGAAAAATTGATAGTGAATGCGGGAAAATTCAAAGATCAGTGGAACATTCAGTTTGTTTGAGTCCAGAACAAGGCGCTATGTTTATTTGCAATGAAAGCATAGCCGTTCTCAAAGAATATAACATTAAACCTCATTATGAAACAAAACATTTTCAAAATTATTTCAAAATATACGGAAGTTTGGAAAGAAAATTGAAGCTATGCAGCGCGGATTGAAATGCAGCAACCTTCTACAAAATAAAACCGACCAAATTCCACTTTTTAGAAATTGGAAAACTAAAACTTACCTTATCAATGCCGACAGTGGCTTAGTTGTGGGAAAGTCCTTCAGCGCTTTTTGAACTTGGAGAGTGATCGAAATTTTGAATGAAAAGCATCGCCCCTCTTACTGAATTAACAACGCATGGCTGTGAAGTTAGGCATTTATGTTGATTTGAAAAAGTCCTTTTTGGGGTTGCAAGGAAAAACCAGATCTTCCTGATTTATACACTAATATCAAATCATTGAAAAATTGAGACTGTTTCAATCAAACTTAAGAAATGTTTTTCACTTTTAAAAAGAAATATTCAGCCCACACTACTGAGACTGAGTTTCCCATCGATTTTAAAAACAAACTTTGAGTGCTTTGAAGATAAATTTTGATACTGTTTTCGGAAATTTGAAGCCATTTAAATCAAATTAAGATTTTTCAGAATCCTTTTTGATAATTACATTGAAACCCCAGCCCCGGAACTCTGGTGATTGATCTACAATGCAGTGATATAATTAAGAACAAATATCAAAACTCATTTTGTTGGAATTTTTTTAAGAGTCTTCCACTGACACAATTTGATAATTTGCATAAATTTGCCGGGTTTTTTCTTTTTTGGTACTACTTATTTGTTGGAAAACCTTTCCAAAATGAATAAAAAAATGTTTACAGATCGAAATTAACTGATGAGCCAAATTCTTTTTAATTGGGTAAAATTATCCACAACTACAAACTTTGTAGTGGAAAATCTCAATTACATAAATTCATTAGTATTTCATATGTTATTATGTTTGTTATGTTATGTGATTATTTAAAATGTATAAAATGTTAGTTGGATTTATTTCAATAATTTGTTAGTTATTATATACTGGTTTTTTGCATATTTACATGTCTTTACTCATTAACAATTTGTGTTTCTTTATCCAACTTATCACAAAAACAATAACAATAAGCCTACAAGAATGTTATGAGTTGGGTAGCCCGACCATATCAATGTAGATGCCCTATTAATAAAATTATTCAACATAAAATTAGAATACTTCAGTAAACTAAATTTAATTTGCTTAATAAAATTATTTGTTCCCCCTAAAAAAGGGGTTTTCAAGTATGCTAGCTCTCCGGGGCCGGATTGGCCTTCGGGCCAGTTAGACCCCGAGTTAAGCATTAGTTCCAAATGCAAAGTTGTTTGAAAAAGAAAAATCGCAAAAAATAATTTTCTGTTGCCAGTTTTTGCAGCAAATTCAAAAAAAAGCTAATTTTTTAAATGGCAACACCGCATTTTTTCATTTCTGTTTAATAGATTTAAATTTCAAAAACTGCATTTTGATTTTTTTTTTGGAGTAGCCATTTTTAATTAATCAGGCAAAAATAATTTTTTTGGAATTATTAAAGAGGAAAATTGAGAGAAAAATAAAACAAGTAAGTAATGGAAAAAAACAAAAATTTAACTAACCCTAAAAAAGTTTTAGGTTGTTAAATTTCCCAACCGCTGTGTTCACACATCGTCGTTGTGGTTGGGCCCAGTAGGATCTTTTGGAACATGCGCTAAAGTTGCTGGTTATCGGCAACTCTTTTACAATTTCTTTTAACACATCACTACAATATGACATTTTTTCTGTACAAATCAAGTTAGTTAGACTTTTTAAATTAGGTGAAAATTACGTTGAAAAATTAAGTTACATACATAGATACATACATACATCAAGGAAGTTTAAAGGTGTATGGAAGCCCAATGCTATGGCCCATTCGATCAAAAAATGTCCAGCCCAGTATGAAAATAACTGTCAGAGTTGGCCCCGCCGATTCTGCGCAATAACAAAATTCCACGAAATAATTTAATGTGTTGCCTACTTACACATGATAAATTAGTGTGTAGTTAGGCAACACATTATACTTTTATGGGAGCCGGAGTACCGTTTTTGGTGCAAAGGCACGCGCGGCGCGTATGAAACTATATCCGCGCTGTACCATCAACCGTCGTCGTCTTATCATTCGTCATTTTCGTTGTGGTTTGTGACCTTTGCGCCGTATTAGTTTCGATTGTTTTGCTTTGTGCGATTATATTTTGTGGTTGCAGAAGTTTTTTGGATTGATAAAAACCTTATTTTAGTGATTAGTGTGTATTAAATTGTGACTATAATTTTGTGTTTATTGTTTGTTACTTATAATATCGTAACAAAATGACTAGAGGTTGTATGGTTTTTTCTTGCAAATCCAAGGGTTACATACCCGGCATTTTTTACTTTAGGTAAGTATTTCTTATATTTAAATTAGGTGCTTCTTATGAGGCGTAACGTTAGGTAACCGAATAAATAAGGCAATCTTAACTATCTTTTAGATGATTTTTACAATGTTTGTGTATTTCTGTGGATTATTAAAAAGAAATAGTGTTTACATTTAGGTACTTTTATTTAGTTAATAATTTAGTTACATTCTTTTAAAAGATCAAATTATTAATTACTGGGCAGACCAGGCAAATTTTGATATATACAGCTCCCTCTAATTGAATGAAAGAAAGTACAATTTTATGTTAAAGTTCCTTTTTGCTTGTTCTGTATTTTTGTTTAAAAAGAAATTAGATTTTTGGTTTCTTAATCTTACATTGTCAACTTTTTAAGCTCGACATACTGTAGACACATAATATTTAACGGATACTGTTACAATGGATACCTAGGTACCAAAAGTTACTAAACATTTTTAACCACTGTTATTCTGTCTAATAAATGTTTGTTATTAGTGAAAAGTATATGCCTAAAAAGCAGTTATAAAAATTTTCACTTTTTAATGCACAACCAGAATCTTAGGATTAGATTAAACTTTATTTATTTATTTTTTTGTTTTTCGTCTTGTTGGGGAAATTAAAATTATAATTATTATTAGTACAACTGATTAATTAAATGGAATACCATGTACTAGTTATAAGTGAATTATTGTACAGCATTTAGCTTTTCAATAAATATTGATTTGATATTGATTTGAAACTCATTTACACTATCTTGCCCTTCTTTTATCACAAAATTGGTGATAAGTACATGAAACTATCATAAAATGTTTGAATTTTATTTTAAAAAATCGTGGTTTTATTTATTTACAAAGATTTTTGGTAAAAATATAAAACTCCCAAAAATATCGACCATTTAAATAGAAGGCTGTAAAGTGGCGCCAACTATTTTTTCCATAAATCAAATCAAATCAAATTTATTGCTAACAATATACACAAGGCATTTTTACACGTCAACAGATATACAAAAAAAGAAAAAAAATCCTATTCAATTACAGTTAAAAAAAACTGAAATACAATAATAAAAGTTTAAGTAGTGTATAAGAACAAACACGTATCCTAAAATAATTTTAAAATTTGAATTTGCCGTTTAAAATTCATTATTAAAATGCCATTTAACATTTACACAAGACATTCAACATACAATAAAAAAATATAAAGTAAAATAAAACGAATCTAGGTACCGGGAACAAAGCTGCTGGTGAGAAACTCTTCAATGGAGTAAAAAGCGTGTTTCAGTAGGTATGCCTTTATAGTCTTTTTGAATGCAGGTTACTTAGCTTCTGATGTTAATAGAACCGTTAAAGGTAATGCCGTTTTGTGCCGCTCCTGGCCTTGCAAGTCTATGATATTCATGCACCATGTTTTGGTATTTCGAGTGTTATAATTATGCATGATGGTGACTTATAGAGATACAATTTGTTTTATAAAACAAGGCACTGCAAGATAAAAAGGCAAGGGTGTAAGTATTCCCAATGAAGTAAAGTGATTCCTAAATCATCTCGGTAACCAATATCCGAAATAACTCGGATGCATCTTCTTTGTAAGGAAAATGCCTTCTTAGCATGTGCAGAATGCCCCAGCATAATAGAGCATAGGAGAGCCTAGACCCGAAACTTGCATGGTATGCCATAGTAAGGTGTCTAACGACACACAGCTGGATAGTGTTCTTATCAGATAAATAGACTTTGATAATTTCCTACATAGGTTGTTTAAATGGGCCTCCCATGTCAGTCCCGCGTCCAGTGTAACTCCGAGAAAATTTACTTCATTACAAGTGTCAACTGGTAGTTGATTTGGGCCCTGTCTTAGGGTAAAATTTATGTTTTGTGTTTTAGTTAAATTAAGGCAAAGTTTATTGGCTAGAAACCAATGTTCAATGTTTTGTTGTGTATCCATAATACTAGAATCCTGAAGTTTAGAGGGGTGATAGCTTTTTAAGGTGGTAGTGTCATCAGCAAATAGAATATTATATTAGATGATATAAAATCCAATATTACACAATAATTTTAAATATTCTATAGTAGTATCGTTTAATAACCAACAATTTTGTGCAAAAAAAAAAAAAAACAGTGAATGTTTAATTTGACATTTGATGATGTCAACTTTATAATAGTAACAAAGAATTATGGAAGTCCGGCCCTGACCTATTCATTGCGCAAACTCCGCGGACCCAATCCCCCTATTCCCGCTGCCCTGCACGCCTGGACAATTTTGTTCTACCATATTGGGCTTCCATACACCTTTAAACTTCCTTGACATACATACATACAGGACAAGCTAATAAAAGTGTGGAAAAGAAGAGCTTACAGCATATGTACACTTACGATAGTTGTCCTTGTTTGAAATGTATGTTACCCCACACAATGCTCCTGCTTCAACAAGACTAAGTAGATAGGCCATATTTAAGCACAGTTGAGCCTTGGACTTAAGCTAAAATAATATATTAAAAATTATACTTACAATAAAATCAGTGAAAACATTAAGATAATATAACAAGATAAACATTCTAGACTAGAAAGAAACCAATAAAAGTTCTATCCCAGATAAAAAGACCAGATACGAAACATAGCGTGGCGGCACGGTCAGCGTCCCCCACTATAATGGTCCGCTCAACGGCGGATCATTTAGTACGGGAGCCGTTTCTCGCGTGCGTTGAACTGTTTAGTTTACTAGTTACTGTGAAACGAGGCTAGTGCGGGCGTAAAAGTCAGTTTTAATATATTTATTATTTTCGACTTTTATAACATGACAGGTTATAAGTGCATATGTAGATGCTGTACATCTAATAATAAAGAAATAACTTTTTTTCGCTTCCAAGTGACTCTATAAGGTAAGTTCGATTTATTTATTCAGATTCAAAAATCACAATAGACATTTTTTAGACGTGAAGCTTGGCTTCGTGCTGCTATAATAATCACACTTTCAAATTATAATGCGCTTAAAATTGTCAGAACTTTAAAAAAATTAATTATGAATATTGTAAGGGTGATTAATTGAGAATTTGAATATTTCAACATTGGTATTTCTATCATAATACGCGTTGTAAGATTTGAATATTACAATATTGGTATTTCTACTATTATATGATTTATTGGAGATATTCTAGTGTAAATAAAAAAATTCCTGCTGTGCCTAAGTTATTATTTGGACGCTTGAAGAAAAAATATACAGGGTGCCCGAAAAGTCTGGACTGGGTCAAATATCTCGAGAACGAAAGGTTGGATTTCCAAGATTGCAACTAAACTTTGTTTTTGACACAATTGTCTATCTAATTCTTATGTCAAAAACCACCCCGCCCCTCTTAAGGGGGTGAACGTAAGGGTGGTTTTATAATTTTAAATAGAACCCCTATTTTCTTGCATTTTCGGATTCCTCAAAAAATTCTGTGTCTGGCCCCCAATTTTCACCCCCAACCCCGCCACCCTTCACAGGGGATGAAAAAACGAAAAAAAAGTTAAAAAATAAAACTAAAACTGAACAGTTTAAATATTTAATTAAATCCGCAATGAAAATAGACATGTAACCCCACCTCAAATTTCAACCCCAACCCTCGCCACCCCCCCTCAGGGGATGAAACAAATTAATAAAACAAAATTGAAACTGAACCTTCTAAATTCTTAATTAAATCCGTAATAAAAATAAACATTTTTTATTGCAATATTATTTTCTTAATTTTTGTCATCCCCATGAAAGGGTGGCAAGGTTTGAAGGGTAAAATTTTAGATCGGGTCACATATTTTTCTGACATGTTTATTTTAATTATGGATTTAATTAAGAATTTAGAATGTTCAGTTTCATTTTTGTTTAAATAATTTTTGTTATCCCCTGTGGAGGGGTGGCGAGGGTTGGGGTGAAATTTGAGATTGGGTAACATGTTTTTGTACATGTTTATTTTTATTGCGGATTTAATTAAATATTTAAACTGTTCAGTTTTAGTTTTATTTTTTAACTTTTTTTTCGTTTTTTTCATCCCCTGTGAAGGGGTGGCGTGGGTTGGGGGTGAAAATTGGGGGCCAAACACAGAATTTTTTGAGGAATCCGAAAATGCAAAAAAATAGGGTTTCTATTTAAAATTATAAAACCACCCTTACGTTCACCCCTTAAGAGGAGTGGGGTGGTTTTTGACATCAGAATTAGATAGACGATTGTGTCAAAAACAAAGTTCAGTTGCAATCTTGGAAATCCAACCTTTCGTTCTCGAGATATTTGACCCAGTCCAGACTTTTCGGACACCCTGTATTTTAATATTAAACCCAAGTACATATTCCAATACTGAAGCTTAAAAATAGTCATTATTAATTTGCATACCTTTTAATTTTGACAGATTCGTGCAATACGTTCCTGTCCTTAAAAATAAAAAGTCTGATTTTCAGTAGTGCAGGTAGCCGCTGCCCGTTAAAAGAATGCCTCTGGCTATAGCGATGCCTTTGTGTGTTGCTCGAGTCAAGAACTTCAATCGAGCCGACCCGGCTTTCACATCTGGTTTTAGTTAAATCTGTG
>JAHBCN010027641.1:0-10042 GCA_019359885.1 Listronotus oregonensis | reverse complement strand
ACTGGGGACCAGGCAAATTTTAATATATACAGGTCCCCAAATTGAGTGAAAGAAAGTAAAATTTTTTATGTTAAAGTTCCTTTTTTTTTTTCCGGTATTTTTTTAAAAAAAGAAATTAGATTTTTGGTTTCTTAAACTTACATTATAATTTTTAAACCTCGACATACTGTAGACAAATATTTAACGGATATGTTACAATGGATACCTATACCAAAGGTTACTAAAATTTTTAACCACTGTTATTCTGTCTCATGAATGTTTGTTATGGAAAAGTATACGCCTAGTTATAAAAATTTTCATTTTTTAATGTACAACCAGAATCTTAGGATTAGATTAAACCTTTACACTATTTGCCCTTCGTTTATCAAAAAAATTGGTGATAAAATAAATATCATACAATGTTTAAAATTTTTTTTAAAAAAATCGTTTTTTTTATTTATTTACAAAGATTTTTGGAAAAATAAAACCCCCAAAAATATCGCCCTTTTTTAAATAGAAGGCTGTAAAGTGGCCCATCTATTCTTTCCATATTATATCAGATGATATAAAATCCAATATTACAAAAAATTTATAAATATTTTTGATAGTATCGTTTAATAACCAACAATTTTGGAAAAATAAAAAAAAAAAAAGTTAATGCTTGAATTTGACATTTGATGATGTCAACTTTATAGGTAGTAAAAAGAATTATGAAAGTTCGGCTTGACCTACTATTCATTGCGAAAACTCCGGGGCCAATCCCCCGATTCCCGCTGCCCTGCACGCCTGGAAATTTTGTTCTACAGTTTTGGGGCTTCCATACACCTTTAATCTTCCTTGGTAAAGAACGAAGGGTTAGCGCAACGAACGCAATTCGTTGGTCTTTTTAAAGGGAATAGAGACATACCAATAAATAAAAACCATTGTGGGGATTTGAAAAATGAAAAAAAAACATTTTAATTTTATATTATAGTTGGTGTTTAATACTTTATTTCAATAAAGCGGTTTTCTTTTTAAAATTTATTTTGAACAAAAAATTTTCAACTTAAAAATAGTAATTTGGGATTAAGTTCTTCTATGCTTCGTTATAATTAACAAAAAAAATATTTGTACATATTTATGTATATTCTATAATAAGTTACTTTGCAATACATGTTTCCCATGTAATTAAAGTTTGAATTAGTTAGTGCTCTGTGTTATTTTTCAATTATTAATAACTTCGCAAATACAAAGCTCCTTGTTATGGCAAACAGGGTATTTTCACTCAATTGATATTGATAATGTTGGGTAAAAATTAAAAGTAGAAACAAAATTTAAACAAAACCTGCTAAATAACACGGAAAAATACAAACCGCTTACTTTTCTTTTTAAAGGTTTAATTATCATTTTAATTTAAATAGCCCGCCACTCCCTAACCAATCAAATTCAACATGGATGCCAAGTCTGTTTAGGAACTATCGATATCGACAATCGTATCGATTTTAACGAAATGCTAAAATGCGAAATGTTTTTTAGACTTTACACTAAAACACAGTCAGACTACCTAAATAGTTTCAATTTGAATAAAACATAAAAACTTACATCAAAATGGTTTTCAAACAATAATAGGATGTCCGGGCATTTTCTCAATACCTACAGCAGCACACCAGGCTTTTCCCTATCGTCTTGTTTTGGAAGCATAGGCGTGCGCAGGGTAAAGCTGGTGTGGGTGCCGAGATAATAATTATAATAATAATAATAATGAAGGAATATGGCCCGATCCCTTGCCCCAATACTTGCTACAAGGCGTTCACCAAAATTTTTTAAAATTCTAGAACATTGAGTGCAGTTGATCCCATACTTTCTGATGAGGGGAGCAGCGAGGAGGAAAAAGGGAATCAATGGTTGCAAAGAAAATCTCTTAATCGATGGATGATTACACAAGACTCAATCCAATACAAACGCAACCTTAATATGGCGTGGATTGACACAAAAAGTCTTTAACATCTCATGAATTATTGTTGCATCTGCTTAAAGATCTGAAGGTTCCTCTTAATCAATCCGATGCATTGAGAGGCTGATTCATTATGGAAATCAACGTTCTCTATAAAACTGGAGCACAAAAAAATTATTACCAAACCCATTACTTTTAAAAAGGGGGTATTCCGGATGACTCCTCAGCCCTCTGCTATTTTTTATCGCTGCTTCCCGTGTCCGTGTCTCTTGGAAGACACGCGGATATTGCTGTGGACCACCTTGAAGACGGAGCATAAGGTCACCCATTTGTTTTGTATGGATATAAACTATACGCAACTAGCGAGCGAGACCAACAACAGTCTCTTAAAGTGGTCCACGAATATACCAGACATGTTGTAATGGAGTTCGGTCTCGACAAGTGTGCAAAATTTATGCTAGAGAAGGGCCGTCACGGGAACAAATTTGAAACTGACCAGCTTGCCGATGGCGCCTACTCCGCCCTCTACAAGACAACGAGAATTATCGTTATTTAGGTATCGACCAAAACCGGACTCAAGATGTTAAAGCTGTGAAGACCGAGCTTAAAGCCATTACAGGCGACGTTTACGGAGAATTTAGGAATCTGAATTATCTGGAATAAATAAGGTCCTTGCTACTAATATGGTAACAGTTCCTGTATTGTTTACTTTTTTGGAGTGGGGGATGCGAGAAGAACTGCGCAAGCTGGACATCAGCACCCGAAAAATGATGCATCTTCACCATAGCATCCATCCGCGCTCATCAACATCCCATTTACCTCCCCCGACACCAGGAGATCGTGGCCTTTTAAGGTTGGAGTGTACGCATGATCGGCTGGGGTTTTTAGTCTTGCTTGTCAAGTTGCTAATAGTGCTGAACCACTGATGCAACTAGTAAAAGCACAGAAATAGCTAATGTTGGAGCGTTTCTATTCAAGGCAGCGGAGAAATTCGGTCTCCCGATTTGCATTAGATCCAAAGACAACCTATCACTTATAAGACTTGAGGCAAAGGTAAGAACTGCAGTTAAAAGAGCAGAACAGCAGATGCTTTTAGAAGATCACATTAATAAGCCGCAGCATGGAGTATTTTTCCGAAATATAGACTCAATCTATCTCGAAATCTACGTTTGGGTTTTTAAAATCTGCTGAGCTCAAGTCTGAGACCGAGGGTTTCCTACTAGCATGCCAGGATGAGGGATAAAAACATTGGTATACCGAAGTCATTTTTTAAATTCCTGATATGCTTTGACCCTGTCGACAGCAACCCGAAACTTATGCTCTTATTGTCAGCTTGTCCAGGCATTTAGTGGTTACATACACCGACATAACGATGCGCTTCGGTACTTTATTATCACCTCAGACATTATTACGGCATCGATAAAACAGAATTCTGCCATTTCCTCTCGGTTATATTGAGGGTAGTAGAAAATGACAACTGTCGCATAATTGGAATTATCATTCCAACTACGCATCAAATTCGCGCCAATAAACCTGATATCGTTCTCCTTGATAAGGAATAACTCTAGTGTATGTGATTGAGTTCTGCCCCAGCGGAAACCAGCATCGATATAAAGGAAAGGAAAAACGAGCCAAATATCAGGATCTTCTTGGAGAACTTCGGATGCCTATCCGGAGTATAACGTGCGATTAGTTGTCCTAATTGTCGGCGTTTTGGGGCATGAAGGAAAATGTGTTGGGGGAGCTGAAGTGTATTCCCGCATGTTAGAAAATGCAGAAGTCTGTTGTCCTTGGGTCCCTTCGTTTGCTGAGGCAAATGAATTTGGCCGAGGATCACTGACCGAGCGGACGAGGAGTGGTCTTCGATGGGATGGCTTCCGCATGACACCCTATGGGGTCGGAGCCATGGGATACGTCATGTCGGATCTTTGTAAATAATAATGAAGTGAATAAAACTTTATACGATACATTCCATTAATTTAAATCTAAGGATTGTAATTTTTAAATCGAACCTTATCAAATAATAATTTTTATATTTTAAATACAGTAATTTTTCAGACTAGTGTGGTGCCACGGCACCACGGCACCCACTGTGCGCACGCCTATGTTTGGAAGAGAAAAGAATATTTTTGAAGATCCTAAACTCGGCCGGTTCTGGTTTCGCAAATAATAACAATACACTTTTTCATTTTGAATAAAATAACGGAAATTTACTCGTAAAAGGGTTCATATCAAGGAAAGTTTGGCGATAAGCGATAATAATAACTATAGTAATAAATTGAAATATTTGAAAAGAACACACACTTTTAAAATTGAAATTATTAATAAATATTAGAAGTTAAGGTTATACAGGTTGACAAGACAATATGACAATTGACGGAAACGCCAACTTTGTAGATGTTGCGCATATCGATATTTGATGACAGGCATATCGAATAACAAAAAGCTGACAACAAAGCAAATGAGTGCTAAGAACCTTTTTTGGGATGCGTGCTACAAACATTTTTTCTTTTAAGTTTATGAAAAATGTGTGCAAACGTTATAAATGTACAATTAGCATCAATAAATACTTTGACCATGATTTTGACTCAATAACAACAGGATTATTTTTCAGCAAAGACCACTTTATGTAACATATTTTGTCAGGTTTGTGTTCAGAGTTGTTTTTTCCGATACTAAAATTACCCCTCCCAGGAAAAAATATTATCGACGCCCTTGGAACCAAGTTGTTGAATGTACGACTAGGGGGAAGAAACAGCCTACCACCTGTGCAAATGTGAAGCGTTCAATCACAAAAGAGAGGCATTATTTGGGCAACCGAAAATGAGCTGAGAGGAATATATCAACGAACCAGTCACGGGATTATTGAGACTTGTAGATGGAACAAGACTAATGGGAGGATTGGTATGAAAGATAATGGGGGGTTAGGCACAAAAAGCCCAAGAGGCTGCGCTGCCTCACAGGGAATGACTGAATGGTTAGTTCTTGTTACTCAAATAAGGCTTTTACGCTGTTTGTCGGCAATACATGTACTGACTAGTAGTTTCAGGAAGTGACCGATTTCAGTGTTTGTCGCTAACATATATTTTCCAAAGATTGTTTGGCAAAACCACCTCTTCTTCTATACACGGTTAATAAAGATCCAAGAAACTTCTTAAAATTTTGCAAAAATTTTAAGACAAATAAAGCAATTTTGTATTATAAATAATCTTCTATTGTTAATAGTGCATAGTTTAAGGTAAAATAACACTCTGAAGAAAGAAAAAATAATTAAAGTTTCCAATTAAACAAGTTTTTTAATTAAAGACCTACAATTAACCGTTCCAAGGCGGTTTTAGTTTTTGACCCGATCATTGCGACTAAAAACATTTTTATAAATTCTTAATTGTCGTAAGTGGTTCTATAAAAAAGATAAGCAGGTTTTAAGTACTATTTTAGCTAATTAAACGTATACGCGTATGTGCGTCTAGGTATTGAGTTCAGGGACAGAATTAAACTTTGCGCCGCCCCTGGGTACTGAAGAAAATGCATCCCTATTACCGAACTTTTACAAAAAAATCGTTTTGATATATAATTTTTAAAGTGAAACTTTCTCATCGGTGCATGGGAAAAGTTTTATAGCAATGTCAAAAAAAATCGACACACTTTTCCTGTTAGGGACTATTCATTAATTACATAAGGATGACTTTGACGATTTTTGACCCCCTTCCTTCATGTAAGGTTATAAGATTTCTTGAACCCCTCCCCTCCCTTTCCTTACGTAAGATTCAATGGGATTAAAGCCTCCATTTTTAAACATGAAAACTACGCGGGATTTTATAAAAATAAAATTAATACACGGAAACAGTGTACTATAATACAGGGTGGGCCAATGAAAACGAAACGGCCGATTTTCATATCTATTTGGAGGAAAAAAATCACCGGATCCGTCGATTTTTATTTCGAGGGGGACATTTTGCGCTTATTTTAACCCTGTCACTTTAAGCCCCTAGGGAAGGGGTGAGCTTTTCCCACTTAAATGGGAAGGGGGGGCTCTTTCAACCTTCCTGATATTTTGAATTTGATGCAGTAGTTTTCAAGAAAATCTTTTATATACATAATCGGCCTATAATCGAAAGTAACGCTTTTTCACTTTTTTTGAACTATTTTTTATTTGGTATTTTTGTTTTTAAATCCTTTCCTATCCAACTTAAAAAGTCACTTTTTTATTACACAATATAATGCGGATACTTTTTACTTACGCTTAAAAATTATAAAAGTATTGTCAGTGTCTTGTTTAAAATATTATCAGTCCAAGGTTAGCAGTTATTTCTACTATGGAATTCGATGCTTGTGTAAAAAATTATAAATAATGCACCGGAAATACGATATTGAACTAGTAGCCAAGTTTAGGGAGACAGAATCTGTGACAAATCAAAAATGAATCGCTCCTAATCGAATAATGGGAAACGAAGCAATGCAAATTGCTGTTTTGGGCCACGTTAATATCGATCCTACGTTAAGTACCAGGCAATTACCTACAATTTCTGGCATATGCCGTACGGGCATTCGAAGAATTTTAAAATCTCATAAATTCCACCCCTATAAAATCCATCTTGTGCAAGAATTAAATGAAGATGACTTTGATAGTATAAAATATAATATAATTTTGCGAGATAATTAGTGAACGGATAATGAGTTTTTTGTGAACGGGACTTTTAATCGTCATAATTGTCGGTATTGGTCAGACAAAATCCCGCACTTATTCCTTAAAGTTTACACTCAACATCCTAAGAAATTAAACGTCTGGACTGAAATTTATGGCGATTGTGTTGTTGGTTCTTTTTTTACCAGGAAATCTAACTGGACAAATGTACTTGCAATTGTTAGAAGACACTGTCGATCCCGCATTGACAGAAATTGTTGAACATGATGACCGTTACAATGCGAATGAGTTGACATTTCAACAAGATGGGGCACCTCCCCACTATGCTTTTGCTGTTCGTCAGTATTTGAATGAAACGTTTTCTGGCAGATGGGTCGGACGAAGAGGACCAGTGGAGGTGCCTGCAAGGACACCAGATTTAAGCCCGTTAGATTTTTTCCTGTGGGGTAACTTAAAAAGTAAAATTTATAAAACTCAACCAGAATCTCTTAATGATTTACGTCAACGGATCATTGATTAATTGGAACATTACACCTGAAATCCTTCAGAACATCCGAAACCGTTTTGAACAAAACTATGACTGCATGGAAGCAGGAGGCCAACATTTTGAACACTTGTAAAAACACTTGAAAAGTTTTGAATTTAAATGTTCTCGTTATTTGAAATCATCCTCCCTACCCCCTTTCGTAAGGTTACCCTTACCAAAAACTAAAAGCTGTGCTTAGAAGGAATAATGTTTTCCCAAAACAAAAAAATGGCCATTAAAAAATTTAAAGATGATAAAATATTTTTTTAAATGTTGACTTGTTATTAAATTCAAAATTATTTTCTGGAAAACTACTGCATCAAATTCAAAAAACTAGGAAGCGTTGAAAAGAGGATTCGATGATCTTTAAAATAAGGTATCAGTCGACCCCCTTTCCCATTAAAGAATTTAGGAGTAAATCTCACCCCCTCCCAGGGGGTTGATGTGACAGGGTTAAAAATTAGCGCAAAATGTGTCCCCCTCGAAATAAAAATCGACGAGTCCAAGCGATTTTTTCCTACCAACCATAGATATGAAAAATCGGCTTTGTTTCGTTTTCATTGGCCCACCCCAATGCGGTAAATTAGTTATATCATTTAGAAAAAAATCATATGAGTTTATAAAGTATTGAAGCTTAAGTATACTAAATAAAATAAGAGGCAGTTTATTAACACGAGACTTAATAACCTGTAGGTCATTAAATCCTGTAGGAGCCAGCAAAGTGGTCAGATACACTGTAAAGGAATGCATGAGAAAAGCATTTCCTGTTGCTTTATTAAGTGATATAGTGAGGCTAATTTTACGTCACCATTATTCATTTTGAACCTTACAAACTCTGTTGCGTTTTCTCCTTTAGCCTTAAAAACGTAATTTTGCACCTTGCATTATACCCTAATTTTACTCAAGATCAAAGATTCATTATTTTTTACTGGTAACAAAAAAAGAATAAGGTTTTAATTAAAAGATTATTTTTAAAACTATAATCGAAGTGAAGTATCTCGTAAAACAATCGGCCATGACACCTGTTATTAGTTATGGTTGGGAGAGTTTCTTTTGCTAAACGTTTATTCTCGAAGAAAAATGCAGTTGGGTACTGTTATTGTGGAAGTATTAAAAAGACTACATGGTTTACAATAATAACTTTGATATGATTTTTGTTAAATTGATATCCTGCAGCTTTATGATCTTATTAACTGGGTCTGCAACAAATTTTTGTTATTTGCTTGATAGTCTAAGGGCTGGCGTTGACAAGCCTGCTATGTATAATTAATTCAATAACAAAATTAAATAAAAAAATCGATGTCTTTTAGGGTTGACGAAGTTGCAAATCGGTGTTATCTAGTTTCGTAGACTCGAGTTGGGTACACTTTAGAAATTTAACTAAAATATTCTCGTTTCGTACACTAAATTATTTAAATTGTAAGTATGGTCTATAGTTTAGGAAATGGGACTACTTCGGTCTAGGTCCCAGGGTATAACGAACTGAGCCTGCTAGTCCTATTGACCCTTATGAGCTTGCAGATCGCCTGCAACTAAAAAGAAGAAAAACCCAAAAATCAAAAACCCTAATCCACGTTTTGGTGGCAAGTTGGCCACCGTTGTCAAGATAAAATTAAAAGAAAAAATATAAGTTTCAACTAAATGTTTAAGAAAATTTTGAGTTAAAAAGTTAGAAAATTCTTTTTAATCCAAAATTTTCTTAAACATTTAGTTTAAATTTATGTTTTTTTTTTTTTTTATCTTGTGACAGTCCACGAAGGCTGATGCCTAAGTACTAACGTACCGTGGGTGTCTTCAGTGTGGTGAGAGGAGTTTGTTCACACGGGACTTAAATTTTTGGAGATTGGGAGGAGAAGGAAAAACTTCTGCGGCAGCAGGTTCCATAGTCTTGACACTCTATGGATGAAGGAACGAAGAAATCGGGAAGTTCGGGGCCTCTCTAACTGAACTGTAAAAGTATGCATAAAAGTTGCACTTCGTGTTGCTCTGTTGGGAGCTGCGAGAGAAGGAATTATACTGGCCAACTCTGAGCAGAATAAGCATTAATAAGACGAACGGCTCTTCTTTGAATGGAGTCCAGAATACTAAATGTTGTAGGGGACGCCATTCCCCAGACATGAGAACAATATTCTAAAGAGGGTCTGATTTGGGATACATACAGAGTGTACAAATTGGAAGAAGAGAAATATTTTCTGGCTCGGAAGAGAAATCCCATCTTTTTTGAAGCTGCCGAAGCTATGGATAAAATGTGTTTGTGCCAGTTGAGGTTATTCTCAAAAGTAACGCCGACAAGATTAAACGACTCTTTGTTCTGCAGAACTTGGCCGCTCATATGTAAGGGATGAGCATTTGCAGACTTTTTCGCGACAGGGAGCATGACTGTGTTTTCGAGGCATTAACTGAACAAGATTTTTGGCGCCCCAATCCAAGATAAGTTTGAGGTCCTGTGAAAGAGATATCTGCATTGACCTGCGCTTGTTTTCGAAATCAGGATTACACGGTGGCTTAAGAAATTGAATACTAGAGTGGAGGGTACTATCGTCAGTAAAACTATAAATGGGATTGATTGTGGAAGAGAAGATCGTTAATATGTAGAAGAAACAGCGTGGGTGCCAGCACTGAGCCCTGGGGCACCCCAGCATTAATTTAATAGAAGCTGGAGGAATGACCATCTACACTAACTGATACACGTCGATTAGAAAGGAAACTGGAAAGCCAAGAGGAAAGCTTAGGTGGAAGACCGTAAGAAGGAAGTTTGTTAAGAAGCCCATCATGCCAGACCTGATCGAAGCTTTGGATATGTCAAGAGCAACGATCTGGGATTCACCAAGAAACTCAAGGAACTTATTCCAGTTGTGTGAGGCAAAGGAAAGAAGATCAGCTGTGGATCTACTGTGACGGAATCCATATTGTCTATCATGTAAGATCTTATGTTTTTCCAGATACTTTAAGATTTGGG
>JAHBCN010027640.1:0-10082 GCA_019359885.1 Listronotus oregonensis | reverse complement strand
AAGCATACATTTGAATAGAAGGGTCTCAGGTATCAACAGGGTGGATTTACGCAAAGGCTGAGTAGGCTAAAGCATGAGGCGGCAAATTTACGATTAAAAAAAAAAATAATCGAAAATTTAAATTTTAAAAAAAAAATAAATTTAACAAATAGAAAAAAGTAATTGGGCCCAAAATTTCCCTCAGCCTAGGCTTCTATTGACGAAAAATACTTAACGAATCCCCTCCCCCAGCGTAGGCTTCATTTGCATCAACTAGGGTTCAAAGCCCGGGCCCGATTTTTAAAAAATTTTTTTGACTTTAAATTTTTTTTTATCTCTATCAAGACTGTGAAATTTTTGAGTTACCTTTGGGCAAAAACTTAATCCCTATTTTGACATTCTCTTTCCTTATTTTTTTAAAGAATCCCACCCCCAGGTCACCCTCCCCAAAAAAATGGCCCTCAAATTGCAATAAATTCAGATCATAGCTGGTGATCCCAAGACCCGTTCCAATAACCTCGCTGTTTTAATAAAACTTTTAATTTTAATGATATAATTTTTAAATTTTTATTGATAAAATGTTAAGGGGCGTAGCTCCCGCCGTATAAACCGTATCATCCGTATAAAGATACGGGGCCCCCGACTACAGGGGCCCCGACAGGTAGTAGTAACCAGAGTCTATTAATCTAAAGGAGTTATGACATCGTCAAATGGTGATCAAAATAAACTGAGGGTGTGAAAAGTACGGCTTATGTTAGGGGCCCCCGTCGGGCTCTAAAGTTACTAGCATTCTAGGGGGGGAAAGTCGTCCCAAATCGAAGTTTTTATATGGGGTTATTTTCAGTTCAAATATTTGTGTACGGGTTATTTTTGGGTTTTTGCTTTTCTATATTTGTTTTTGATAGTGTTTAGTCGTGTAGTTTTAATTAATCCTTAGTGTGCAATAGCCCAAAAAAGTTGTGTTCCCCATAAGGATTCTGTCATTTGCTCAGAGCATTTTAAAAAAAGACGATTTTATATTTCTTCCAAAAAAATTGCAAACATGTTGTTGTAGAAACAACCATAGCTTAAGTTATAATTATTACCCTGTACATATTTAAAATATATTTTATTAAAATTGAAACCTTTTTTATACTCCTTTTTAAAATATAAACAGTATGTTTTGTCACATCTAAAAATAACTCAAGAGATAAGCATTCTTTTGTGTTGTTAACCAAAAACCCTGCTGCTATTCCAGAAAGGGTAAACCTCCCCCCAAGCCCTTAGCAAAGAATATGAACCTCAATAAGAAGCGACATTATTAAAAGTCCAAAATTTTTAGGGGGGGGCAAGCTGTTTAACTGTCAACTCGCTGGGCAGCTTTTAGTCGGGATTACATGTTTCGTTTAGTGCTTTGTTGAGTTTTATGTGCTGTTTCATTCGTTTCGTTTAGTTTTGTGGATATCTTTAAAAAAAAAAGCACTAAATGTGCATAGTAACTGTAAAAATTATAGATCACAATGCGAATCTTGAGATGTAAATTCTTTGTTAATATACAGTGTGGATCAGCCAAATGGAATAAATTCAATATTAAATAAATGGGGGCTTATTCGAAAAAATGCTTGGACATGTCGATTGGTATTTTTAATTGCGCATTTTTTTTAAGTAAAACTGTTTATACAGGGTGTATCATGTGATGGTGGCCAGTATCAACTTTCTTAATTTAAATGCAACACCCTGTATATTATTCAATTTTTGTTTTTTTCAAAGCATTCTAGACATATTTTATGTACAATGTCCTTTACTCTATCTTCAACTGTTTCGTAAATATTAAGCGTTTTCAGGTTTACTGCATCTATTGCCTTTGCATCTTTGCTACTTTCGTGAGGGTTACTTTTTGTGCATATACCTACTAGAGGCGAGAGTAAGAAGAATATCTGTATCACATTTCTCTCGCGCCTTGTGCTGAGAGAGAGGGAGAGAGGTTATACACCTATTCTTGCTTCTCTCTCGCACGCTTGTTCCCAAGGCTGCCTCAAGTAGGTAAATGCACAAAAAGTAACTTTCAAGAAAGTGGCAAGCATGCAAGCACAATACATCTAAAAGCACCTAATATTTCCAAAATAGATAAAAATAGGTATAGAACATTGTACATGCAATAAATATGAAGAATCCAAAAATTGACTAATATACAGGGCGTTGCATTTAAATAAGGAAAGTTAGTGTTGGCCACTATTACATGACACCGATAAAAGTATTTACTGAAAAAATGCGCAAAAAAAATACCGATACACGTGTCCGAGTGTTTTTCGAACACCCCCCGTTTATTTATTATTGAATATATTTCATTTGGCTGATACACTATATGGATTTTTTCGCGACTTACCATTTTTAACTATTGGTTGATAGCAGTTCTTTCCCCCACCATTCTAACCATGTTTAACCCGCCTATCCTTGCAAAAACGAAACGGTTTACGTATGTCAACTTACAAACTAATCGTTTAATACACTCGTAAGTTTAAATTTAAATGTAAGGTCTTTGGAGAGTTAAGAAATAAGTCGAAAAGATAATATATAAACCAATTTTTTCATTTAATAAGATATTAGCTGTTTCCAAGTCAACTATATCAAGTAATTTTTTCTTTATGATTTAAATATAATTGCACTAATTCATCCATTTGCAAATGAACTAATAATCCAAAAAATTTGCAATCCAAATAGTTGTTAAACCATAGCAAAAAAAACATCACAAGAACCAACAATAGAAAAGCCGCGAATCCTCCATTATTTTAAATTTAAACTTGACATAACCATTATTAACGCTCCTCCTGACCAGTGGCGATAGCGGTAGATACTGGGTACAAAGTAATGACGTAGATACCGACGTCAGAAGACATTCCCGTACGTTAGCGCTTCTCGCGAAAATTAACCAGTATGTTAACTGTCCTAATAATGTTCAACGCGGTATGTCGCCATTTAATCCCCTGTTAACATCGCTTTGCCCAAAACTAATTTTTCTCAAAAATAATCTAATCCTTTTTGAGAATAACCAACCCTAAAAAGACTGCAAAAAAAACTCCTTGAAAGGGACGATTTTCCAGGACTGCAATGTATAATAGTTATACATATAATTTTTTTTCCCGTATAAAACTGAATTTTTACCGTTGATATTTCTCTCAGTGTACCCCCAAGCTGTTTAAGTGTCATTTCGTCTACACGTGACGTCAGAAATTTGTTTCCCATATAGCCAATGCTTTTGGGAACTTTATGTCGCTTCTTATTGAGCTTTATATTCTTTGCCCTTAGTCCCATAAGACAGTACAGATTCTTACTTCAACGGGTATAGTTTAATGCGCACAAACCAATATTCACCGAGGCAGCAACACGTGGATCAGTGCAGTGTGTACTATCCGAACATCGGCATCGGTAGCTTGTTTATATTGATGTGAATATTACGAAACTAAAATTATTGTGTGTTTATCTTTGAATTTTTATGTGTTTTAGTGTGACTTATTAATTGTTGTGACTGTTTGGCGAGTTTCTGTTCCTTCTTCAATTTCATTTTATTTAGAAGTATATTTTTACAGTAGATTCTTTAGTAATTTTTTACAAAACGATTTTCTGCTATTTTAACGCCGCCGCGCCGCCTTTGCTATTTAATATCGAAACCTGCTGCAAAGAAAGACGGAGAGACTACTATCTCGGTTTATTCGCGCAGCCAACGATGACGTCAAAGTATTCTTTACTATTGACAATTACTCTATAGTCTGTGCTCCATATCGCTGATATGTTATCTCTTTATGGTCTGAGAAAGAGTTCCTGATTCTCTTGTGTACATACCCGTTTTCGTAGTGACGACTTCTGGGTACTCGGTGGTAGTAGTAATTACAGTCAGTCAGTGCGCGTCACTTTTTAAGTATCGGCGGCAATTTGATCTTAAAGCGGTAATTTTATTAACAAAAAAAATGCAATAAAATGAAGAAAAAGTTGGTGTAAGAAAATATGTAAGGTAAAATGTGATATGTTTTAAACTTTGTCGTGTAGCAGAAGTATGTATATATTGGTTTGACAATCACCTTTACTTTTTTATGACTTTCATGTTATCTACCAATAAATGGTTTTTAAGTTGAATCGAGTTATCTATTTGTGTTCAGAGATAGCCTAAATTAGGAGCAGCCGATTGAAGAAGTCGCAGAGATGGAAAAAGTAAAATAAGAAGCTATGGAAAAAGAAAATTATACAGTCCTGAAATTAAATTAATAAATACCGCCGCGTGGTGTAATTGGCAGAAGGTGCCAATACACATGTGATTATGAATCCTGAGGAAAAGGCGATTAATAAAACAAAGGTAAGGTGCAAAATATGATATATCTAAATGCTGCTATTACTAACAAATATTTTTTACTATAGCAGTTCCATTCAGTTTGCATTATTACACCTCGGATAACAAGACACGGTTTTTAAGTCCACCAGTGACTTTTCACAACTCTGGATGTAGTTACACAGTTATTAGTAAGTAAATTGAAATTTTGTGTGATTTTTAATTATAGTAATTTATTGTCAAGAAAGTAAGCATGTCAATATTGAGTTGCTCATACCTATAAATGATCAACTTTATGCATTAATGTACCTTCAGAATGTGTATTTAATATTTTTTTCCTTTATTTTGTACATTTATAAAGTTTGCGTTTAGTTACACATTCTTTAATTGTATTTAAATTTTTTTGGATACTTATCTATCAATTACTTGGTATATTATATTGAAAAGGACAAGATTTGAAATATAATTTATATTTTTAGATTTGCCTTTTACAAGTTAAAACTTACCTGGTGTAAACCTACCTTGCACTGAAGAACTGACTTTTGTTTAGATTGTGTAGTATGAAGTGGACTGTGAGGAACTTGTAAGTAAGTTAAACTTTCGAGTAACAAATAACAACACTAGATCTTATTCTTTGTTTTATCTTGCAAGGGCTGCCAACAACTAAGAAATAAGAAGATCGCCTATTTACACAATGTGCAGCCACTATAACCAACTTTCTGACGAACTGGATATATTTGCAATGAGTGCCGCACAATAATCTAAAGTGATTAGGACTTTATTGTTTAATAATTTACTGAATAATAATTAAAATTAAATTGAATTTGATTTATTGTTTGGTGTTGTTTGTCATTTGTTTACTCAATGATTGTTATATATAATGGTAAATGTCTTATAAATGCATGACTGATTTAAACAAAATGGTCTTCTAACTGTTGCTGCAGTTTAAAATAGGAATGAATATTGTTTTTCTGTAAAAACAGATCGTTATTTAGGGGTAGCGAGTCTCAAGCTGTTTACATTACAAAAACATTCAACAATACCTTTCTGAGACACAGATTGACAATGTACGAAAATGGGGCATACTAGAATTGCATTTAATTTTATAATAGTTTACCCATTCGTAAAAAACAAATGGCCACTGTAAAAGAAAAATTAAAAAATGTGTTTAAGGTGCTGGTATCTATTGAACCTTATAATTTAAATGAATATTTTTTGAGGAATATAAACTATTTGCTGCTGTTGTTTTTTGACACTATTTCATTTTATGTATGTTAATATTATTTAATTTTGAAATAAAGATAATAATAAGATTATTATTATTATTCTTAATATAGAAATAAACTGATAAGTAGGTTGATTTTTAGGGGAAACAACAAAAAACTAAATAATTAAACTTTAAATGAAATTTTTGTGTTTGTATTAAGTAGGATTTTAATGTTTAAATGATTTTTATGTTTTAGAATATGAAATGTAGTATACCACACAATATTATTAAATAATACCACTAAGTACTGTGTTCTTTTTTTCCATATCTATTTCAAAATGTAAAAATTTCAGTGGTATTTTATCTAATTGTTGCAATTGTAAATGTATTGTAGTGTTGTAGTTGTGAAACAAATAAAGTTTAGTTTTGTAGCAATAAACATGTGGGTTTTTTTAAAGTAAATATTTACGATTGAGGTTCTTTCGAAAGAATCTTATGGAGTCTGGCTGCCTCGTGAGTTCCTTCGATTTCCTCACAGTGCCTTCTCCATTAATCTCTCCTAGCTTTCCTCAATGCCTTGTTGTATTCGGTAAGGGCCTTCTTGTATGATTCCCTATCCGATGATGCCCTGTTGTATTTTGTCGTCCCTACAAAATTAAAAATACAAATTTATACCCCTAAAAAGGTGAGAATAAAAATATTAATATCTCAGTATCTACAACTACCTACGAACATATTGAGATATTAATTTTACGGGCTTTCCGGGCAGCGAAATCTGAAATCAAATTGTCAAAATCCACTTCGCTGGCTAAATTAATGCTCGATTGACAATATTGCCAAATTGGTTAACCTCAACAGACTCATAGTAGTACGTAGGTAATTCTTGATTAATTTTAATTTAAAAAAGCTACGTTCACAGCTAGCTACTGTGATGCCTACTGTCAAAAATATCCTAAGTTCAAGCGGCCCCTTGGTCAAAATTTCTGCTTCTCAATTTGATACACGAACAAAATTTTGAAATCTTTCACGTTCTCGCTGAAATTCTTCCATATCAATATTGTCTGGTGCTTGGTCCAGTTTGCAAATGTATTCAGGGTTCAATAGGTTTGATGGAGTTAAAAAAGAAAACTTCGCGTCCAGACCAGTCCTGGATAATTCTGTCTACAGAAGTAAACATTTCACGCCGCAGTTCCAACTCATATGACCAACTAGCATCCTCTGCCCCGTCGTCATCATGAAAACGTGTTTTCTCCCTCAACCTCAATGCCCTGTTATTTACATACCTTTTTTGCAAAAGTAGATGCACCATGAACCAGATTATCCCTTTTTTCCACCAAGAAGATCTCTTAAGCCTTAACTTTAGTGGAGCAAGAATGGCCTTTTGTCTGTAGATACAGTTGAGTTTCATTAAATCCCAAAAGAATTGCATTCCAGAATCCGAGATAGCATAGAAATGCAAATGAGTACATGGCAGTCAAAATACAACCAGCGTCGGATCGGGTTGTCACATTTTCTGTCACCTCAGTCGAAAGCTGTTCCAGAACATCCAGAATTTCTAAATAATGGATCTTCATCATATTAACTGCATCATGCCTGGCGCTCCAGCGAATATCAATCATGTTTTGTTACAGTAGTCAGGGCGTCCCAGCGATAAGTCGACGATGATAAAAACACAAAGACGCGTTCCTAGGTACCAAAAAAAGTGATTGAATCAATGGCAATCGATGCAGCATGTACTCCAACCAGGTGTGCCTTCGGATTCACCTCTTTAATCCGTACTTGACCTCCACTGTGTACACCAGACATATCCACTGCGTTGTCATACGCTTGTCCTCTACAGTCCTGTATATCCAGTCCGTCTGATGTAATCTTGTCTATAATTATTTTCGTTAGTTGCTCTGCATTCTTTCCCTTCGCTTCTATAAATTCGACAAAAGACTCCACTCCCTCTACTTTGCTTTCTTCACACATCACATACAGCAGCACTTATTTAAATTTTGTTAATTACTTTTACGTAGGGATAACTTACACAAATTCAAGAGCCCTCCTTTCTGATCGGTCGTGGTTAGTTTTGGTTACTTGATCTCCATGAGACAAATCTGGTGTGCTGTCAATGTTCGCATAATATCGCGTCGTTCTTTGCCAGAATCATCACGAGTTCAAGAAAGTTGCCTCCGTTTTCACTTGCAACATATTCACAAAACATTTTTAGTAGTATATTAGTACTGTCATGTAGAATAAAAAAATAGAAATTAACATTATACAGGGAGTATCAAAACGTAGGCTTGATCATAGTATATAACCAAATGTATTGCCATTTTTAGGCAACCACTGGCAATACATTTGGTTATATACTATATTTGATATGGAATAATTTTTATCCGGTTGGCAGATGGGTGACAGTCGTCCCTAATTGTTAAGGTGCTGATTTTACAAGTAAGCCGATGTAATGAATGTTCCAAGTTACTGGTATCCGAAAATAAAAGCGTTTCATTATAAGGCTCTTTACACAGGGAAAGGTTATACCTGAAAGCCCTAGGGGTCATTCATTAATTACGTAAGGATAATTTTAACGATTTTTGACCCCCCTCCCCTTTCCCCATGTAAGGATATATAAGATTTCTCGAACCCCTCTCCCTCTTCTTACGTAAGATTCAATCTCGTTTTTCTAAATAATAAAACGTTGTTAGAAAAGAATCAGTTGCACTAAAACTCACAGGATGATGGGAACTACGCCGAATTTTTAAAGTTATAAAATAATATTAGTTTAAATAAAATAATAAGCTGTAGCGAGCGGTATCAGTGGCGGCTCGTGGTCAATCTTTCGGGGAGGCCATTCAAATGCATATGGCTTAACTAATTTTTAGTTAAAAAAACAATTTTAGGCATTTTATTTCACAGAGACATTTACTCGAAAGAAAAAACAAGAAAGAAAATTAAAAAATAAATGATTTAGTAAGATTATTTTATTTGAAGAATTATATTTCTATTTATTAAGAAACATAACAACATAACAAATAATATGCATCGACATCTGTTTAAACAGAAAAATTGCACAACACATTCTAAAAAAAAAATCTCACACCCGACAGTAAGTAATATCGCTATGCCAGAGGTATGACGGCAACTTATAGGTTAAAAAAAAGCATATTTATATGATAAAAAATAAAAAGGGTTACTTAACTTACCTAAATAGTCATAAATTTTAGTTTAATCCTTCTGTCTTTGGCACTTGCAAAATGAGTGATTACTTCTTCATTGTAATTTACAATATTATTTATAAAGGCCTTTTTAATACTTAACATGACCTTCCCTCATTGTGTTGCGTAAAAATGTCTTTATTCTATTTAATGTAGAGAAGTATCTCTCGCTCTTTACAGTTGTCATCGGTAACGTACACAAAATTGTCAACAAATGCACTGTTTCCGAATTTACATTACAAAAACATACACCAACAAAAAATAAATTCCTAAAATCGTATATAATCCGTTCTATAATAACCGTATAACAAACAAGCACCTTGAAAAATGCGTAATTTTCCTCTTCGCGGCTGTTGACCCAGATCATGCGATTACACTGCTTCGGAAAGCAGCCATAATCGCCCAATCGTAAATTAGATCGGGAAAACTCGACTCGGCTCCGTTTACAATGCGGTCAACGAAAGCAGGCAGCCCGGTTTTTGGCCAACAAACGAAACCACCGATCTGGAGATCACTGCGCGAAGCTTGTGGAACCCAGTAATCGATCAACGAGTTTATATGCTTAGAATAATAATGGAAAATTTAAAAGATTGAAAAAAATAGTTTTATCAATCTTTTAAATTTTCCATAGATTCCTTCGATGCAAAAGTAGCAAATTTTTCCAAAAATTAGTAATGTATTTTTGCAACAAATAAAAAAAAAGATAAATATATGATATAATAAGAAAACTGGACAAAAGATTACTTAAAATTAAACATCAAAAAAACAGCATAATCTAATTTTTATTTAACAACTTCAAAAATATTACATACAATAATAAATATATAAATTATTAAAATAAGCAATTAACATCATACGAGTAGTGTCAAGAATAAGCAAATAAATAATTATTTTTTATTTATGTTTTGTTCTACAGCTTTACGAAGCACTACCGAAAAACAGCATGTGTTAAAAGAATATTTAAGTGAAAAATTATCTCTGTAAGTCTTTACATCTTTGTCTTCCACCACTTTAATTAAAATATAATATATTTTTGGTGTATACCTGTGAGCAACTTGAAAATTATAAACATTTTTGTGCAGTTCATAAAATATTATGCACTTAAAACAGTCTGTTATGAGATAAATTTTTCCCTTCTGGCCTACAATATATCTGTCTAAATACACTGTATTGCTTCGGACCAAATGAGTTTTGTTTTCTGCAGAACTTTCTATATAATACTTATCAAAATAGAGTCGTCCTATTTCCGAATTTGTAAGCGATTTTTCCTTGTTTAAAACACAGTTTTTTTCATGAACCGCTAAATCTCTCTGGTTGAAAATTTTTGAACAACCAAATCCGCAATAAAAGTAATTTTAGAACAGACATTTTTAGATAATAGGAAAAGAGTTTTTTT
>JAHBCN010027639.1:0-10044 GCA_019359885.1 Listronotus oregonensis | reverse complement strand
AAAAAGACCAAAATTGTAATAAAGCTAAACATAGATATTTATATCTAATATTTAGGGAAAATCTTAGCCATGACAAAAATTAGTTCAACAATGTTGTAAAATATTAGAGGAGGTATATTTTGTGAAGCAGTAGTAAAATCTTGGTTTAATCTAAAGTCTAATCAAAAGTGTTAAAAATAGTTAGAAGGCTTCGAAAAATGAGCGATAGCCAAAAAATTTAAAAAGGTTTGGGGAACCCAATACTGTAGAACAAAATTTCCAGGCGTGCAGGGCGCGGGAATAGGTTTGGGCCCCCGCGGAATTTGCGCAATGAATGTAGGTCGGGCCCCGGTTTTTCCATAATTCTTTGTTACTATCTATAAAATTGACATCATCAAATGTCAAATTCAACATTCACTGTTTTTTTTTTTTTGCCAAAATTGTTGGTTTTAAAAAAGATACTACTATAGAATTTTAAAAAATTATTGTGTAATATTAGATTTTATATCATTGATATAATATGGAAAGAATAGAGGCCCCACTTTACTGCCTTCTATTTAAATGGTGTTTTTTTTGGAAGTTTTTTTTTTTTCCCAAAAATCTTTGTAAAAAAAAAAAAACACTTTTTTTAAAATAAATTTCAAACATTGTATGATAGATTATGAACTTATTACCAATTTTGTAAAAAAAGAAGGGCAAGATAGTGTAAATGATTTAAAATATTCCAAAATTTTCGGTTGTACATTAAAAAAAAAAAAAATTATAGCTGCTTTTTGGCTATACTTTTCACAATTACAAACATTCATGAGAAGAATAACAGTGGTTAAAAATGTTTAGAACCTTTGGGAAACCAGTATCCATTGTAACAGTCCCCGTTAAATATTATGTTTTACAGTATGTCGAGTTAAAAAAGTTGATAATAAAAGATTAAAAAAAAAATCAAATTTTTTTTTTAAACAAATGGTATTGTCTCGAAAGTTTCCCTCCGATTTTGATCAAATTTGGTATACGGGGGGTTTTTTGGGGGGCTGATTACAAATCTGAAAAAATATCTTTTCGGCAACGTTTCTTTCAGATCTTCATCATCAAATTGAAAATTAAACTAACCTCTTTTTACTATATTCTCCTTTCTTTTTTTTTCACAATTCTTGATTTTTACACTAAAGTGGCAAACGATATTTTTAAAAACCCTTTTTAAAAACCCTTTTATTTTTTTTATTTTACATCTTTTTTTCCTTAAATTCGAACTTTTAAGTTCAAAAAGGAGCAACCATATTTGTTTTAAAAAAAAAAGTGTAAAAAAGGGTAAAATAAACATAAAAAAAAATTTTTAAAAAAGGGTTTGTGAAATATTGTTGAATTTATGTAAAAAAAAAAAATTTTTAAAAAAAGGAGGGGAAATGTAAAAAAAGGGGTTTTTTTTTTTCTAAAAAAATTTTTTTTTTAGATTTGTAATCAGCGCCCCAAAAAAACCTACCAAAATTGACTTCCTTTCATTCAATTAGAGGGACCTGTATATATTAAAATTTCCCTGGTGCCCATAATCAATAATTTTGATCCTTTAAAAGTGTACTAAATTATTAAAAAATAAAAGTCCTAAATGTAAACCATATTTTTTTTTAATAATCCACAGAAATAATAAACATTGTGGAAATCATCTAAAAATAGTTGGTTTCCTTACTTTTCTCACTAATATTTCCTATGAAATTTTCATTTTTATTTTTCATTTTTATATATTATTATTTATTCGGTTACCTAACGTTACGTCTTTAAAAGCACCTAATTTAAATAAAAAAAAATTTCCTAAAGTTAAAAAAAGGGGTTTATTTCCCTTGGATTTGCAAGACAAAACCATACAACCTCTAGTTATTTTGTTACGATATTATAAGTAACAAACAATAAACCAAAATTAAAGTCACAATTTAATAAACACTAATCACTAAAATAAGAAGGTTTTGATTATCCAAAAAACGGTACTCCGGCTCTCATAAAATTATAATGTGTTGCTAACTTCACACTGATTTATTAGTGTGTAAGTGGCACACATTAAATTATTTCGGGAATTTTGTTATTGCGCAGAATCGGGGGGCCAACTCACAGTTATTTTCTTGGGTGGATTTTTTTTAATCAATGGGCCAAGCATTGGGTTAACACCTTTAAATTCCCCTTGGCGATGCTCATTCGACGCGTAATGCAAACCCTAAAAAAAAAAAACTTTTTTGGAAAAAAAAATTTTTTTTGGAAAAACCTTTTATCATTAAAAAAAAGGGCATGTTTTAAAACCAACAACTTTTTTTCGCAAAGTCGAATAGCCCATTTGGGGGCATAATATTCTAAAAAACCCGGTATCTTTTACTTTTACCGGTTTAATTTTGTATGCAATTTTACTTTCTTTTCCTATTAATATCTATTATATTGGTTTATGAGAATTGTAATGTTGTAAGGGGGGGTTTTTTTTAAGGTTGAAAATTTGCAAAAGAATGAAATGGTAATATTTCAGGCAGTAATATTTTTAATATTAAATCTGTCAAGCTATTAATTTTTTGGGATAAATCTTTTTTTTTTAATTAAGCTATAATAAGGGTTGATTTATAAGGGTCAAAAAGTTGCGAAATGAAATTAGTACATATTTTAAGCAACAGCATTCTAAAATTAAATCACTATGGTAAATTAATCATTTTTTAGGGTAATATTTTCTTTTAATTTAAGCTCTACCAAGGGTTGATTTTTGACGTTTGAAATATTTTTAAAAATTTTATTCTAAACCATAAAACAATCATTAATCAACTAATCCCAAAACCCAATTTTACCCATCTTAAGGTTTAAAATGTTATTTCATAAGTTTTAACAATTAGGGGTATTTTTCACCCTTAAAAACAAACGCGCATTACCATGAAAACGAATTTAAAGTAGAGGTTAGAAGCGCCTAATTCAAATTTTTTTACAATCGATGCAGGACACAAAAATTGCGAGGTTTTGCAATTTTTATTTCCGGGGCTATAATTATTTATCATCAAATCGTTTTAATTTGTCATAATGTGATGATCGCGTTGTTAAATTTAGCAATGGACTTAGCAATTTTAAAAGTTAACAACGGGTTTGAAAAGTTTAACAAAACGTCATTGTCAGTGTTATTCAATGATTTTAGTAGGCAACCTGTCCAAATCGACATTCAAAATTTTTAACTTTTAACAAAATTGCTAAAAGCAACGCGATCCACTAAAGACTAACTATTTTTCGCAGGAAACACAATTCTTGACTAGACTATATGGATGGACACGATATTGTAAAAGTTTCTCTATGAAGTACAACTGTAACATATAAATAATGTGCCTTTTATGTAACGTAGACTTTTTGACAAACACCATATCATAATTATGTTTCATAATTTCCCTCTATCAAAACTATAAAATTCCGAAATAAACGACCATTTTTACTTTCGATACCACTTAGGTATTTTAATAATAAATGACATCTATCGAACCCAAACGACCATGGGAAAAATCTTATGGGTGTTTAAAGTAGGGGCTCTTAACCGCGGCTCATCATCGTTCGGAACAAGGCTCTCATCGCGCCGTCATTAACAAACACTGGAAAAACAAACGAACTCATGGAACACCTGGGTGGCAATCCCTGGGATACCCGAAAACAGAGGGGGGGCCTACCAGAAAAAAATGATGGTGCCCATAGGCGGTGACTGCCTCCTTATGAAAAATTTACCCGTACCATTGGAGTAGGTAGTCAATGGTTATTTTTTTAGTTTTTTTAGGTAATAGTATCATCAATATAGAGGACTATTTAAAAATTATATACCATCATATAGAGATTTTTTTTCTTTTCTATTCTTAACTACATTGAAAAAAACTTTTTTTATACTTACCTAAAATACTACATTTTTTAACTGTGTATAAAATACAGTAAATATGACATTTTCAGAACAGCACACAAAATTTTTTCCCGATCCCTCTTTCCGTGCACTTAAACAAAAATCCATTAATGGAAACTGTTCATAACAACGATTTATTTATTAATGACATATTTTGTTTTCTGTCGTGAAATTTGTGCCATTTTCAAAATATGAATTCAGATTTGGAAGAAAATCCGGATATTCCCGATATTATATTACAACAAGCGGCAGAAGTGAGTGCGATTTATTACCAGTGAAATCAGGTTGAGATATGAACATGAATATTACATTTTTACCGAATGGCGGACTCGAAAGAATCAAAATTGTGAGTGACGATATTCTCTTAGTTTATTTTTCTGAAAAGCCAAATTTATAAAGTCATCCACCTTTAGTGGATTCTCCATGTTTTTTGGAATAAAAGAAAATACTCTCAACCAATATCCAAAAACTATCGTTTTTTGAAAAGACAAGCTGTAAATGTACCAAAGAAACCCAGTTTCACTAGAATATGTAGCCATATTTTTATGTGAAGCTTCAGAGGGAAAATATCTACTGGCAAAGTAATTTTAGTGTTTAGAATCTTCGGCGCATGCCAGGAGATTTTACGTTTGAGTTTAGACGATGTGGAAGATAATGGGCGTTTCTTGCGTGTTCTTACGAAATGGAAAACTCACGGTCAATTTTTACCATTACCAATGAAAATTGCAAATTCAATCCCTGTACACTTTACCGTAAATACGCAGATCTCCCCCCTAAAAATATGGAAGTAAAAGTTTTTGTTGCATACCGAAACCAAGATGTTACGCTCAACATGTTGGGTGCCATACATAATTTTTCCCAAAACTTCACTTCAAAAAAATCACGAAGAATATACCGGACATGGGCTAAGGCGTTCTTCGGCTACCATGTTGGTAGAAAGCGGCGGTGAATTGCTCACTTTGAAAGACACGGAGGATGGCTTTCTTCCAATGTAGAAGGATATATAGGGAACCCATACAAAAAAAAATTGAAGTACCCCAAAAAGTTCTTTAGGGCTTGTAACGGAAACTACAAAATCTGAACAGTCAAGAGACCCAAACATACACGAACACTCCGCTTTAACATCTTTAGTTCAAAAAAAAGAAATAAAAAAGGGGTTGAGCTTCAACAATAATACGAATTGTACAATAAATATAAGCATTGATCATAACGGTTCCGTAAAAATTTAAATTTTTCTTCGATTTTATTAGCTTTAAATTTTTTTTGTTAATTTGTTTTACTGTTTTAAAAATAAAAATAAATAATCGCAATTTTCCTTTTTTTTGCGATGTTTTTTGTTTATGTTGTTTTCGGTACCTAAGTATAATAAAAAATATCGTTCATTAACGCCCAGAAATGGTTTTTCCCGTTCTTGCATGACTTCCGTGTGAGGCGCAGCCAAAAATTTTTTTTATTTTTTGGGACAATAGTTAATAATATCCTTAATTAAGATTTAATTTTTTTTATTGTTTATACGGTTTTTTGGGATTGTTTATTTTTCCTTAGTAAATAGCTCAATAATTTGTCACGCGGGGGGAAAAATCGTCATTTCCGTACTGGTAATGAAATATACTATTGATTATACGTGATAGTGTATTAGTTTAGTTGGGAAATCTTTCTTTAGAAGATTCAGAAAAGTTTCCTTCTTAAAAATGTAGCTAACCCAGACAAAATTATTTGACGAAACTTCTTAGTTAAAGAAACTATTTTAAAACAAATATTTGGCATTCTTACACAACGCCAAAAATGCTATATGTTTGTGTTCACGGGTTGATGTACCCGTCTGAAGAGGGTTTAGGGGCAAACGATTTTGATCCCCTTTTACTTTTAAAACACTCAGCTAAGCGAAAGCCAGCTGAAGCGAAAGTTAGCGTTATCGTAAGCAAAAAAGCCGACGATAATCGCGAAATTAAGCCAAGCGATGTTACGCTGGTGATGTAGCTCAACAGGCCCCGAAAATGTATTTGTAATAATTTCTTTTGCTCCTATCTGCACCTCTGCACTTACTGGGCACTTTAATTAACATTTGAAGGAAGTTTAAAAGGGGTATGGGGAAACAATGCTATGCACATCAAAAATGTCAGCCCAATATGAAAATAACTGTCAAGTCGGCCCGCCGATTTTGCAAAAGACGGAATTCGAAATAATTTAATGTTTGCCTTTTTTTAAAATGATAAATCAGTGTGTGTTAGGCAAAACATTCTACTTTTATGAGAGCCGTATTAGTTTCGATTGTTTTGCTTTGTGTGATTATATTTTGTGGTTGCAAAAGGTTTTTTTAATTGATAAACTAAATTTTTGTGATTAGTGTTTATTAAATTGTGACCCATAATTTTGTGGTATTGTTTTTATATAATATTGTAACAAAATGACTAGAGGTTGTATTGTTATCTTGCAAATCTAAGGGTAACATACCCCATTTTTTACTTTAATTTTTTATTTCTTATATTTATATTAGGTGCTTTTGAGATGTAACGTTAGGTAACCGAATAAATAATAATATATAAAATTTTAAATTATAGAAAATGAAAATTTCATAGGAAATAGCAGTGAGGGAAAAAATAAACTCTTATACTTTTTTTAGTTTATTTCCACAATGTTTGTGTATTTCTGTGGATTATTAAAAAAAATAAGGTTTACATTTAGGTACTTTTATTTCATTTAATAAATTTATGTTTCTTTAAAGGATCAAAATTTTTAAATTTACTGGGCAGACCAGGCAAATTTTAATTTATACGGGTCCCTTTAATTGAAAAAAAGGAAAGTACAATTTTATGTTAAAGTTCCTTTTTGCTTTCTTATTTGTTTAAAAAAATTTAAAATTTTTTGGTTTCTTAAATTTACATTATCAATTTTTAAGCTCGACATACTGTAGACACATAATATTTAACGGTTACTGTTACAATGGATAGGTACCAAAGGTTACTAAACATTATTAACCACTCTTATTCTGTCTCATGAATGTTTGTTATTAGTGAAAAGTATATGCCAAAAAAGCAGTTATAAAAGTTTCACTTTTAATGTGCAACCACAATCTTAGGATAAGATTAAACTCATTTACACTATCTTCCCCCTTCTTTTATCACAAAATTGGTGATAACTACATGAAACTATCATACAATGTTTGAAATTTAGTTTTAAAAATCATGTTTTTATTTATTTACTAAGATTTTTTTCCTAAAATTTTTTCCCCATTATTTTTATATTTTCAGATGATATAAAACCAATATTACAAATAATTTTAAATATTCTGTGGTAGTATCGTTTAATAAAACCAACAGTTTTGTGAAAAAAATAAAAAAAAAAACAGTGAATGCTTGAATTTGACATTTGATGATGTCAACTTTATAGATAGTAAAAAGAATTATGGAACCCCGGGATCTGACCTACTATTTTTGCGAAAACCCCCGGGGGCCAATCCCCCGATTCCCGCTGCCCTGCACGCCTGGACAATTTTGTTCTTCAGTATTGGGCTTCCATACACCTTTAAACTTCCTTGAGTATACCCTTTCTGCTCTTTATCAGGACATCCTGTATATTTAGATAATTTAATTTGTTGATTAATTTTTGCTAGGAAAGAACAAAATTATTGTAAACAATGTACTCAAGATTGACAAATAATTATGCAAAGCATAACAATCACTCAACAGTGACTCCTGTTATCACTGTCCTGATAAAAGAACACATCATTCTCTCCTCATTACCCACTAACTTTTCGGTGTATGTAGCATCTGTTAAAATAAATAAAGTTCTGATAAATGGTAAATGAATCATAATAAAAACTAGTTTTTTTTGCAATAATGCTTGTAAAACTTTTTCGAAAATTCTATAAATTAAAATAAAATAAATAAAAAAGGATTTTTTCGCGACTTACCGTTTTTAATACTGGTTGATAGAGTTCTTTCCCCCACCATTTAACCGTGTTTAACCCGTTATCCTGCAAAAGAAACGGTTTCAAATGTCAATTACAAAATAATATTTAAATTTAAACTAAGGTCTTTGAGAGTTAAAAATAAGTCGAAAGATAATATAAAAACCCAAATTTTTTCATTAATAAGATATTAGCTGTTTCCCAATCAACTTAACAAGTAAATTTTTCTTTATGATTTAAAT
Organism: Listronotus oregonensis; assembly: GCA_019359885.1. NCBI lineage: Eukaryota > Metazoa > Arthropoda > Insecta > Coleoptera > Curculionidae > Listronotus > Listronotus oregonensis. Next base: position 2,027 of record JAHBCN010027639.1, on the reverse strand, counting down.
ATAATTCACTAATTCATCCATTTAAGAATTAACTAATAAACCAAAACTGCAATCCAAATAGTTGTTTAGTTGTGGTTAGCAAAAAACATCAAAACCCAAAAAAATTTGAATTAAATTGAAACTTTTGACATAACCATTATTAACGCTCCTCGACTGGTGGCGATAGCGGTAGATACTGGGACAAAGTGGGGTTCATTCCGGGAATTTTCGGCTCGAGGATTCCCGGGAAATCGTTGGGCTTTGTTGGGGGGGAAATCAAGCTCGAGAAAACTGAGAACTCGAGAAATCATATTTGAGTTATGAAATTATAAAATAAAACTATTTGCGTTGCCGTTTTTTTTAAACGCGGGCGGCGGGGCGGCACGGGCCAAAGCGCGTGGTCCCTTTTATCTCGGCGATCGCGCGCGGCAAACGCTTTGGGGCGTCGTTTTATAAAATAAATAATTAATACAAGTAATGCCAACCTAGGAAATTATTCCCTAGTTCTGGGATTTTTTCCTACAATAAGGAAAAAGGGAATTTTATCTAATATCTAGGGAATTTTTAACTTTGGATTGTTTTAGTTCAATTTATAGAATTTCAGTAATTTATTAATTTTAATATTAAATGGTATAATGACAAGTACCTTTAAATCCTTAACCCTGGGTTATGGTTTGACCATTGTATCTTTTCAAAATTGCTTTTGTTGCGCTGATTAATCTAATACGGGTTAATTCGTGGTATCGGGTTTGATAACGCTTTCTTGCATTTTCTCTTTTTGCCCATTTTTGTTGTTAAAAAAAAAATTTTCTGTATTTTTAAGTAATAATAGGGCCTTACAAAAATAAAAGGAAATTAATTATCCAGTGAGGCATTAAATGCAGTGTTTTAATTCGTCTTTCTAGTGCTGCTGCCAAAATTATTATTAAATGAAAGATTTAAGTCTTATAAAAAGGAAAACTTTATAAAAAAAGATTGATTTTAAGAATTTTTAGAATTGTTTTTTTTTTGTTTAGAAACTTTTATTTTTGTTAATTCATTTTGCTATCATTCCATTTTCCAGAGTTTTATTTTTATGTATTTTTGAACTTTTCTGACAATAAAGTCATTTTAAATTATTTTTCTATTTAATTTTGATCTAGGGAATTTTAGGGATTTTTTCACAGAAAAATGGGAATTTTCACGAGCTTGGTTGGCAAAACTGTAAAACACACGTTCATTAGTGTTTGTCGCTGAGTTCAGACGGTTTACAAAGTGTATTCACGAATTTGTAAATTTCTCGACAACCCAGAAGACCCGAGAAATTAGCCTCGAGAATTCCCGAGACCCGAGAAATTGATAAGCTCGAGAAATCATAACCCTAACAAATTGGTAGATACCGACGCAGAACACCTTCCCCACGTTACCGCTTTCGCGAAAATAAATCGGTTAACTGTCCTAACAAGTTAACGCGGTATATCGCCAAAATTTGATGAGAGATTAAAAATTTTAAAAACCCAATTTTTTCCGTTTTTTAAAAAAAACATTGATTTTTTTTTTTCAGCCCTGGATTTTTTTTACGTATTTAAGTTTTTGGTTCCAAAAACCTGTGGTTTTGGAATCCTTTTTGAAAAAATTTTTTTTAAAGTTTTCCCCCTTAAAAAAAATTTTTCTGTCTTTCTCTAACACAAGGTTCCTTATGGAAATTGCCATTAGAATAAGTGCGATACATCATTGGTTTTTGGACCTTAGAAGTTATTAATATACATAATAAAAAATCCAGAGCCGTGTTTAAAAAAAAATTATGGTTTCAGCTCGAAGACAAAACGTTGGTGTGTAAATCTTATAACAAGAGAATCGAATTTGGAACACCCTGTACAGTCTCCTACAAAAATAATATTTTTAAGCATTGAGAGCCTCTAACTTTTTGTAAAATTATTGACCCCTTTTTAGAACAGGGAAATTTGGTGTTATTTAAAAATGCAGAAAAATTTAAAATATAGTGATCCGAATTATAGTCCCCCCTTAACCCAAATTTTTTAAAAAGATGGGCGAGTTCGGGGGGATGG
>JAHBCN010027638.1:0-10026 GCA_019359885.1 Listronotus oregonensis | reverse complement strand
AAAATCCCTTTTGAAAATTGGGTCAACTCGCCCCCAGCATGGGTGTTTTCCCAAAGGAAGTTTAAAGGTGTATGGAAGCCCAATGTTTGGCCCATTCGATAAAAAAATGCCCAGCCCAGCTTGAAAATAACGTCAGATTTGGGCCCCCGCCGATTCGGGAATAAAAAATTTCCCACAAAATTTTTAATGTGTTGATTACACTGATAAATCAGTGTGGTTAGCCAACACATTAAAATTTTTTGGGCCGGAGTACCGTTTTTTGGATTGATCAAGATTTCTTATTTTAGTGTTTAGTGTTTATTAAATTGTGACTACAATTTTGTGTTTATTGTTGTTACTTAAAATTTGTAAAAAAATGACTAGAGGTTTTTGGTTTTGTCTTGAAACAAGGCAACATCCCCGTCTTTTAACTTTAGGAAATTTTTTTTTATTTTAAATTAGGTGTTTTTATAAACGTAACGTTTTTTACCGAATAAATAATAATAATAAATTTATGAATAATAGAAATAAAATTTATAGGAACATAATATTTCCACAATTTTGTGTATTTCTGTGGATTATTAAAAAGAAATAAGGTTTACATTTAGGTACTTTTATTTGATTTAATAATTTATAACTTTTAAAGGATCAAAATTATTGAACTGGGCAGACCAGGCAAATTTTAATATATACAGGTCTCTCTAATTAAAAAAGGAAGACTTTTGGTTTTTTGCGGATTAAAACAAAAAAAATTCGAAGTTTTCGTTTTTCAATTTTCATCATCAAAATTGAAATCAAACTAAACTTATTTACACTATTCCTCCTTTTTTTAAAAATTTTGTTTTTAAAAATTAAAATATTTAAAACCCCTTTTTAAAAACTTTTTTATGTTTTTTTACCCTTTTTTCCATTTTTATTTTTTAAAAATATGGTTGCTGCCTGGAACTAAAAGTTCGCAATTTAAGGGAAAAAAAGATGTAAAATAAATAAAAATACAAGGTTTTAAAAGGTGTTTATAAAAACTTGCCCTTTATGTAAAAATCAAAATTTGTAAAAAAAAATTTAATGAAAAAGAGGTTAGTTTAATTTTCAACTTTTTATGATGAAGATCTCGGGAAATTTAAAATTTTTTTAATTTTTAATCAGCGCCCCCCAAAACCCCCGATACCAAATTTGAAAAACAAACTTTTAGACAATACATTTGTTTAAAAATAAATTTGATTTTTTTCTTAATCTTCCCTTACAATTTTTAAGCTCGACATACTGTACACAAAAATATTTAACGGATACTGTTACAATGGTACTCAGGTACCAAAGGTTACTAAACATTTTTAACCACTGTTATTTTCATGAATGTTTGTTTTTTAATTGAAAAGTATATCCCTAAAAAGAAAAGTTAAAAAAATTTTTTCACTTTTTAATGTACAACCAAAATCTTAGGGATTAGATTAAACTCATTTACACTATCTTGCCCTTTTTTTTATCACAAAATTGGTGATAAGTACATAATATTATCATACAATATTTGAAATTTATTTAAAAAAATCGTGTTTTTATTTATTTACAAAGATTGTTGGAAAAAATACAAAACTTCCAAAAATATCGACCTTTTAAAATAAAGGCAAAAAAGTGGGCCATCTTTTTTTTCCATTTTATATCAGATGAAAAAAAATCTAATATTACACAATAATGTTAAATATTCTATAGTAGTATCCTTTAATAACCAAAATTTTTTTTGTGCAACAAAAAAATGAATGATGGAATTTGACATTTGATGATGTCAAATAGATAGTAACAAAGAATTATAAACCGGGCCCCCTGACCTACTATTTATTGCGCAAATTCTGCGGGGAACCCCCCCTTTCCCCCGCTGCCCTGCACGCCTGGAAATTTTTTGGTTCTACATTATTGGGCTTCCATACCCTTTTAAAAACTTCCTTGGTGTCTTCCAACTTGGTACCAAAATGTATCAGGCAATACAATTTTAATCCTTTTTTAAAAATTTCCCCTACCCGGTCCCATGTATGGGTGTCGCCAAAACCCCGGTTAAAAAAAAATAGATCCCAAAAAAAATGAATAAAATGCGACACCCTGTACATTTTTTTTAAGGGGGAAAAATACTATTAAAGTTAAAATTTGGGGGTAATTCGGGAGTGTTTGTACTATAACCTGTTAAAAATTCAAGTTGCTGAAGTAAATATTTTCGGAGATACCGGTAGAATTTTTTAAATTTTACATTACAATTTTCGAATTTGCTTGTAAATTTTTACTTTATTTTTAAAAAAAGTTCAAAAAATCTTTGCACCATATATCAGACCATTTAATTGCCTTTCGGAAGCGTTTCTACGATTTTTTCTACGAAACTTCGAAATAGGTAAAAAAGACGTTTAAAAAAGTCAAATTATTTTCTAAAAATTGCAATTTTATATCTATTTAAATTGGAGTAGAAGACGGTGGAAAGATTTCTGCTCCTAATGAAATCTACAAGTCTTGATCCATTTTTTTTAAATAAACCTTGTGTCGTTTATAATATTTAAAAATATTATGTAGTTTTTTCAACTCATAATAGCATGGACAAACTTCATTCCATGTATTAACTGTCATTTATACCTAAAGTCCAAAATTTCTGTCGTGACTTTTTTTAATTTTCCGGCAACCCAACCGACGAAGCGGCTGAATAAAAATCTAACACTAGAAAAAGTTTTTTAAACCTATGATATACTTTTCCGCTCAAATAACAGTGAACCGGCCAAAAGTTTTATCGCCACGTTGTCATACTTCGAAAAAATATTACCAGCCAGCGATCGCACTTAAAATAGCACCCAAATGTATTGAAATCATTGTTATCAAAACAATAAAAGTGGCAACACACTTCCTTTTTGTTTTCAACTTGAAAACGAAAATAAGCGTATCGACAGGGTTTTCGTGCTGTTCGATTTTTTAAAATTTTGTTATTATTGATTATGGACAGATTTTGTAAGTTTAAATTTTAATTGCTATACAGGGTATTTTCTAAATATTATAAATTTCTAATAATTGTAGTATATATATTTTTTTTGTGCCAATTTTAAAAGGGTTTTTTTTTAGTGTATATAATTATATATAAAGGTTTAGTGTTGTTAAGTGCTTTTAATTCTGTAAATTATGAATTTAACCAACCTTTTTAAATAGTTATCCGACTACAAAAAACTCAGTTAACGTTAAAAGAACGAATAATGGTTAAAAATGTTTACCATGGGATTCGGGAAAAAACCAAAACTAATCACTTTGAATGCTGCAGAGATATGTGCAACTTTAACAAAATTTTTTTTTGCGTACGGTATTCAGATTTTTTTAAAAAGGGAAAAAAAATAAAAATTATTGGGGTATTTGGGAAAAAGCGTTTTTTTGCTATTTTTTGCACATTTTTACTTTACGATTGTTAAACATGAATCAGAAGCTTTTTTTTGTGGCTGCCTCTTGTAGTATTTAAAAAAAATAATAATTAATTGTTTAATTCCATTTTACGATATTTCCCCTTTAAATTTGTCACTTTAAGAAAAAAAAATTTAAAAAAAACATACTATGTTAATATTAAAAAAAAAATTAAAAAGAAAGGAAAAAACCTTAATTTTCAATAAAAAGTAGGTAAAACTTTTTTGTCCGAATTCAACTCGAAATTTAAAAAAAGTTGACCTGTTACCAGCTTGTAATGTTTTTTTTATGACATTTTTATAAGGTATGCGAACCTTGCTTCGCTCGACCCGTAATGTTTGATCAAAAATTTTGATATGGAAATCCTAAAAATGGAAACGGGCCAAATTTTTGGCTACAAGCTGATGATTTTTGAGCTTTCGTTTTCCCTTTAAAAAATGGATATTTTTGATAAACAATCGTGTGAATATCGTATTTAATATTGAAATTGCAAGATCGGGGGAATTGGCAAGTCGGTGTAACTTGGATTGTCTATTTTGCTTTTACATTTTTTTTTTAATTTTGTTAAGACTAAAATTTTATTATTTTTTTCATGTAGCAAAATAAAATCAGAGAAGGTAAAATTAAAGAAAAAAATTTTTTTTTTTTTTAAAAACGTTGAAAAATCCCCAAAAAAAAATGAAATTTGTGTTCTATGACTTCAAAATAGGAGGTGTGCAGAATTAAGCAAAAAAATACATTTTTCATTAATCCGAATAATACCAAAATAATATAGGCTTGTTACAAATTTTAAAAGGGGGTTGATGAAAATGTGAGAAAATAATTTTTTCTTGTAAAAAATATTTTCATGTTTTGACGAAATTTTATCATTTTTTTCCCCCAAAATGCATACGCCACGGGAAAGTTTCCCCCCGACCCCACAAAACCCCGGGGGATTCTAAAAGCGAGCGATCGTCATTGACGAAATTTTGGACTTGAAGTATAGTTGATTTACTCGATTTAGTTTTGCAAATAGCGATGTAACGTGTTTTTTTCTTGTTTTCTATATACATATTTTTGCGAAATCATTAATTTTTTACTGTCTCAAGTAATATTTTGTGTATTTGTGCAGCTGAGTGCAGTCTCGCGAACCTACCTTATTTAGGTTTGCCAAAATCGTATAGAAAATATCATTTTGTTACTGGTCACGCGTCGTGTGTGTAACATTTTTAGTTCTTTTTTTTTTTGTTGACCCTGCCAAAGTCTACTTATTATTAAAACTATGGCACTACCGATTCTTCTCCGCCAAGTACCGATAATAAATTACCGATGGCCCGTCCCGCGACAGGGATTAATAGATTGCTGTGTCAGTCGGGCGGACTCTGATGTATTTTCCAGCCATTCTCTAATGTTGTTCAATTGAAAGCTTCTCACATTTATTATAATGACGGTGCTCACTGTTGCCAACACCCTTTAAATTTATAAACATGGAACTAAATCAGAGGTAGTAGTTATTTTCATAAAATCTATCTAAAAGGTGCCGTAAAATACAATATCTACAATGTTTACGGAAATGAGGGAAATGGGTTAAACATCTAAAAACCCAGCATCCAGGTTACCTGGTAATTGGGTTTATTTTATATTATTATTTCTATCTGAACTTAGCAGGAAATTGACAAGATTTTTTTTCTCACAAAACGACTCATCCAACCATATATAATTAAGGAAATAAACAGGAGTCAAGGCAATGGGAACGTATATAATATGTAATCAGGATGTTGACAAACTATCACATTATTAAATTAAAAATTAGAAATCAAAAGTAAAATAATCGGTAATTTTTAAGCACTTGTGGTATTACCCCCAAAAACGTTTTAATCACTAGCTTTGACCTTTTCGATAATTTTTATAAATCCAAACCCAAATTTTCACTTATAATATCCCTAGTGCATAAATTATTACCGGAAATTTTTTTGAGGTCACGAATATTTTGAAATCCGAGTCGCTTCGCGACTCGGGTAATTTTCTTAAAATATTCGTGACCGAAGAAAAATTTCCGGTAAGTAATTTAAGCTCGTGGGCGAATATCCCACGAAGAAAGAAAATTTTGAACCCAGTATAAATTTCGAATAAAAATATAAAATCTACTTCAAGATTTTATGCTTAACAAAATGAAGCTTTTTTCTTAGTAAATTAAAATGCAAATTCCTAACTTTAGTTACATATAACCTTTATAAATAACTTAAAGACATCTTATATTTCCATTTTTTATCAACTTTAATCTACTAATATTAGTGGAACATCATTTACTTTTGATAATTATGACTTTTAAGTACCCTACTTCAAGATTTTATGCTTAACAAAATGAAGCTTTTTTCTTAGTAAAATAAAATGCAAATTTCTAACTTTAGTTGCATAGAATCTTTATAAATAATTTAAAGGCATCTTATATTTCCATCTTTTATTAACTTTAATCTACTAATATTAGTGGAACATCAGTTACTTTTGATTATTAGTCTGAAGTAAGCCCTATCTATGTCTTGTTTCGCTGATGCGTTAAAAACATCTAGGCGGCCATGAAATTGTAAAAAGAACGTAGTAATGGCCGCTAGACTTACAAAATGTCAACTACTTAAAAAATAGATTATTAGGTACTATCTAATTATTAAAAACTGAATCGACAACAGAAAAAGTATACCTAGTGTATAGTATAAAAATGGCTTTAGACTTAACAAAATACGGATTGTGTAGTTTGTGCAAAGAATATTCAGACATTAAAAAATACCATCGTCAGCTTCCCTATTTATCAAAATGCATTGAAGATCTTAACTAGAAGAAACCACGGATGAAAAACTGTTTACAAGAATGCAAGAAATCTAGTAAAATTTCAAGTAAATTTAATAAAATTCTAAATTCAAATTAAATAAACTTGTGTCTAAATATTTTATTATTTTACTAAACATAGACATTTACAATATTCCGAGCAAATTTCAGTTTTAAGTCCTATTTATTTTCCATTAAAACGAGAAAACTTTTGTTAGAATTTGAACATCACTTAAATTTAGTTACAAACATTTGTTATTAAATTTCTTATTTAGTATTAATGTAATAAATAATTTTTTAAACATTTGACAAATCAAATTTGCATAAATTTTTATTTTTATAAGCAAAAAATATTCATAATAATTCTACATAAATAAGGCACTGTAATTCCCGCGTCATTATTTTGAATATTTTGACGTTTCAAATGTGACAGGAAATTTCCAGTGTAATTTCGCCGGAAGTGCTAGTGGATGAATATTTCCGGAAATTTTTGTCGTTGCCATGGAGATGATTGTAAATAAAAGCTTCTGATTGGTTGGAAAGAGTAGGTTCAAAATTTTTGTGAGAAATTTTTAAAGTAAAGATTAAATTATACATGACTGCCCATTTAAAAAAAATACGAAGACAAGGTAAGAGCTTTCAGGTACTTTCTAGTCAGATTTTTAGCCGTTTTTCAGTCACATATTTTTGATTTTATATTCCTTTAATATGTAATAAGAAAAATACAAACTTTCGTTATTAAACACATTTTCCCAATAACCCGATACGGCAACAACGCCTGAAAAGAACACCACTATCAGTAGCTAAAAAGGATTAGTCATAGCGATGTTTTTGTGTCTTAACGACGCATCGGCAGCGACGGGCCCGAAATTAATTTCGTCTATGGTCTCGACGATAGACAGCTCAGGTGATTGATGATGACTTATTAATACCCAGAAGGTTGGCTTCATTTATAATAACCGACTCGTTTCGAAAGGTTTGACTTGGCGTATACAGTGTGGCTTAAAATAAAAGATTACCTCCAAAGCCGTATAAGAATAGAGAAGCTCAATAACGCTAAAATCTTGGATTTCCATTGTCTGTATTCGTTAATTGATACACAACGTTTTAGTAGTGATATATCTCCAAACGTTGTCAAGTGACAACTAAAAACTATTCTTAAAAGCTACAACGTATATACTATTCCTTGATCACCAAAGCTTAATCGATTTTTTACGGATTAGCAAGGGCTATCCGATATTCGGAATGCCGATACTGGGCTTGCTAAATACATTTTGATTGCTTACAATTATTTCAGTTTCATTAAATTTTCCTTCCAGTTGATTTCTTTATGAATAATTTTTGCTTCCGACCGTTCGGCATCTCTGACTTCGACGTTTCACCTTGTTCCTTATGTTTTTTGTGTTTTTTACTTCTAATTTCGAGTGATTTCTTTATCTCCCCGATATATACCTCACCACATTCACAGGAAATTTAGTAGAAACAGTCATTTTTTTCCAGTGTCTTCTTAGTAAGAATACTACCTACCTACCTACCTCAGCTGATTGTTGCCCTCACACACCTCGGCGAACAACCTTCAGCAGCGGGCGTACAAGTGCTATTTTACGCCCTTGGTACAAAAGTTATTAAGGTATCAAGGGTATTATAAGGATAATAACGCTTAAGGTCGATGGTGTGTTTCCCGGGCCTTTTGGGGAAGATATACGTTGGACAAAGCGTTATTATCCTTAATCCCTTGTCCCTAACGTTTAATGTCCGACTAAATATTCTTTATGAGAAAAATTTTAAATTTTGAATGTGTTAGTTTAAACCAAATCAAGTACTAGCATTTACCTGAAAAAATTGTCGAAACGTAATTGTGGTAACCATGGTTGTAAGTTATTAATCAATAAGACAGCACATGAATAGTTATTTTCCTAACAAGTGCGCAAAGTGATACTTTTTCGCAAGCGTTAGGAACAACATTTTTCCTACGAGCGTCAGATAATACCAATATTAAAAGAATTTTTAAAATTATGTTTAATCTGAAAGAACTACTCAACATATTTATAAATGGGAAATTTTTTGTTATAACATTTACAACAAAAGAACAGTTATTAGCATATTTTAAAAATTTAAATTTCAGAACCTGTAATTTCATTTAGCGGGTGGCTTATGGAAGCGCTTATTGTACGGCTTGATGAAGGTTGACTTAGCTCAGGAGTGGAGTTGTTCATGGTCAATATTTTATTTGACATATCCTTTTCTGATTTGTGGATTCATCAATGTAGCTCTCAGCTACAGCCGTTGATTTCCAGCCCCCCAAATCGCTTGACATTGTAAATTTCCCTTTTCCAGAATCCGCTAACATAAGAGGATCGACGAAAACTATGTCCAGTGTACTCTTCTGGATTTTTTTAAATTTTTGGTATGCAGCAATTTCTAAAGGCATTTTACCTATTGAATTTATTCCACATTGCGTACTGCATGCTCCTTGTTTTTACTGGACAAAAAAACGTCTGTGTGGGGTATGTGGTTTTCGCAAATTTGCATATTTACGGTACAATTGCAGATAAAGTCCGTTATTTGTTTCATCGGACACTACAAAGATTCTGGAAGTGTTATTTTTACTGTCAGGAATTTTCACCACTATCAAATTTTCATTATCCTGTATGTCATCAATCATTATTTTTGTAAGTTCATCTCTCCTACAAGCACCGGCTGATCCAAAATTTAGCAACTTTTATTAGAAGGTAAATATTATCAGTGCTTCTTTCATGAATCTTGAAACTTCTTCTTTGCTGAAAGTTTTTGATTTTTTTGGCCGGTATTCCACGCTTTGGTGTTTAAGTAGTGATGTTAGCTTGAAATATGAACTTAAATCAAGGTTCCTTTTCACTTTGAGGAGACATTTTAACATGAACTTACTCCATAAAGTATTTGGTTTATATGTTTTAAATCCCAAAATAGGCCAAGAACACTTCTTCTTAAACTTTTTGTCCCTTCGGAGCACCAGTTTTAAATGAATATTGATTTCATATTTTTCACGAAATTTGCTGGTAATAAATTCAAACTTACGGTATTTGCTGCACCAGGATAGAATCTGGTAGCTCCTCATCGGAACTTCATTTTAAAAATTTTTGTCGGATTTTTATTTAATTAAAAAAAGTACTTACGCCTTTTCATTAAAAACTTGTTTGTATTGAAATTCATTTGTGCAATTGCTTGTTCATATGGAAACGAAAAAAATCGACTGTTTAAAATCACCAAGATTACATATTGTTGCTTGACTTGTCATAATAATTTATTATACAGGAAGAAAATGTTTTAGTTGAAATATTGAAAATTACAAGTTACAAACAAAAAAGGAATAAACTAAAACTTGCAATGGCTTCGTATATTGCATGAAATAGCCTACAATTACTAAAATACATATAAATCTTGCATGCAAAAAGTTCTTTGCACACTCAAATGCGTGCGGAAAAGTGGACATTTCCGCACGCTCGTAGGAAAAATAATTTTGCGATTGAGGCATAAAAATGTCAAGTAGTGGAAAAAAACCCATCTCCCCCAAGATATTTTAGTAAAAGCTGCTAAAGTAGCATGCGCTTGTGAGAAAAACTAGGCGGATTTACGAGAAGAATATTTCCATTTTGAGGCCTGGCTGACGGAACACTGCGTGGACCTGTGGACGAAACCGTTGTGATGGTTATTTCAAGATTTGTCAAGTCATATTTTCCAAATTCCCTTTTTACCAAAGTTTTCAATGTTACGTAAAGAATTAATTTGTTCATAAGAAGATAAGAAGTAATGAAAATTTCCAATTCCAAAGCAACTTGGGGAAATTTCAGC
>JAHBCN010027637.1:0-10079 GCA_019359885.1 Listronotus oregonensis | reverse complement strand
TTTCTATTTAGTATGTGCTCGAAGGTCTGACTTTACTATTATTCTAGCCAAGGTCCAAAATAGTCGACTATGGTATCTTTAAATTTTTCGGTCGCTGAATCTGAATCCGGGATCAATTTGACCCAAGGAAGTTTAAAGGTGTATGGAAGACCAATGCTATGGCCCATTTGATCAAAAAATGTCCACCCCAGTATGAAAATAACTGTCAGAGTTGGCCCCGCCGATTCTGCGCAATAACAAAATTCCACGAAATAATTTAATGTGTTGCCTACTTACACACTGATAAATCAGTGTGAAGTTAGCCAACACATTATAATTTTATGAGAGCCGGAGTACCGTTTTTTGGATTGATCAAAACCTTCTTATTTTAGTGATTAGTGTTTATTAAATTGTGACTATAATTTTGTGTTTATTGTTTGTTACTTATAATATCGTAACAAAATGACTAGAAGTTGTATGGTTTTGTCTTGCAAATCCAAGGGTAACGTACCCGTCCTTTTAACTTTAGGTAAGTATTTTTTATATTTAAATTAGGTGCTTCTTATAAGACGTAACGTTAGGTAACTGAATATAATAATAATAGAAAATGAAAATTTCATAGGAAATATTAGTGAGAAAAGTAAGGCAATCTTAACTATCTTTTAGATGATTTCCACAATGTTAGTGTATTTCTGTGGATTATTAAAAAGAAATAAGGTTTACATTTAGGTACTTTTATTTCATTTAATAATTTAGTACACTCTTTTAAAGGATCAAAATTATTGATTACTGGGCAGACCAGGTAAATTTTAATAAAACAGGTCCCTCTAATTGAATGAAAAGGAAAGTACAATTTTATTTTAAAGTTCCCTTTTTTTGTTTTTCCTGTATTTGTTTGGTAATTATTCGAAAGTTGCCTCCTCCCCTTTTTTTTGACCAAATTTGGTATACAGAGGTTTTTTTGGGGCGCTGATTACGAATCTAAAAAAAAAATCGGTAATGTTTCGTTTTCGGGATATTCATCATCAAAATTGAAAATCAAACTAACCTTATTTACACTTTTCCCTCCTTTTTTTTGCACAAAATTTTGATTTTCACCCCAAAAATTTGGGCAAAATATTTCACAAACCCCTTTTTTTAAAAACTTGTTTTTATGTTTATTTTACACCTTTTTTACATTTTTTTATTTTTAAGCAAATATGGCCCCCGCCTTTGAACTTAAAAGTTCGCAATTTGGGGGAAAAAAAAGATGTAAAATATTAAAAATAAAAGGGGTTTTAAAAGGTGATTATAAAATTTTTTCCCCCCTTTTTTAGTGAAAAAAAAAAAGAATTGTTTCAAAAAAAAGGGGGAAAAAAAATTTTAAAAATGAGGTTATTTAATTTTCAACTTTTAAAAAACCAAAGAAACGTTAAAAAAAGTTTTTTTTTCAGATTTGTTAAACCCCCCCCTTTTTGTATACCAAATTTAAAAAAAAATTGGAGGGGGGAAAACCCTTTGTTTAAAAATAAATTTTTTTTTTGGTTTCTTAATCTTGCATTATCAATTTTTTGCTCGACATACACAAAATAATATTTAACAGATACTGTTACAATGGATACCAGGTACCAAAGGTTACAAAATTTTTTTTAACCACTGTTATTCTGTCTCATGAATGTTTGTTATTAGTGAAAATTTTTGAAAAAAAGCAGTTATAAAAATTTTCATTTTTTAATGTAAAACCCAAAGGAATCTTAGGATTAGATTAAACCATTTACATATCTTGCCCTTTTTTTTATAAAAAAATTTTTGGGAAAAAGTAAAAACAACGTTTAAGAAAACCCCCATGCCCACGGTCTCATATAAAAAACCCCCAAAAAAACCCGGGGCGTACCGGTTTTTTTAACAGCGTTTTTTTCTCATAATACTATCATACAATGTTTGAAATTTTTTTTAAAAAAATTTTTTTTTTTTATTTATTTACAAAGATTTTAAAAAAAATACAAAACTTCCAAAAATATCGACCATTTAAATAAAGGCAATCTTGGGCGCCATCTATTTTTTTCATATTATAACAGATGTCGGGGATATAAAATCCAATATTACACAATAATTTTAAATATTCTATAGTAGTATCCTTTAATAACCAACAATTTTGTGAAAAAAAAAAAAAACAGTGAATTTTGTAGATAGTAAAAAGAATTAGGAAATCCGGCCCTGACCTACTATTCATTGAAAAAATTCCCGGGGGGGCCCCAACCCCCCCTATTCCCGCAGCCCTGCACGCCAGGACAATTTGGTTCTACAGTATTGGGCTTCCTTTTCCCCTTAAATTTCCCCCTTTTTGCCCCCCCTTTGGCCGGGGGCGGGGCTTTTTAAAAATTTTAAAACTGCAAAATTAAAAAGGAAAAAAATTTGAAAAAGTATATTATTTTTTTGGGGGCCCCAATACGAATCTGTATTGCCCCCCTCAAATTTGGTTGCGGTTTTAAAACCCAAATGCCCCAAAAAAAAAATTAATTAAAAAGGGTTTTCCACGGTATCTTTATGTTTTTTTGGGGGGGGTGAATCCCAATTGGGGGTTTGGCCCCCCCCCGGTCAGGGTCAAAAAATATTTAAAGGGGGAAATTTTTTAAAAAAAAATCCCAACCAAATTTGAACAGTGTATACTTATGTTTTTGAGGTCGTTGAATACGAATATGGGGTCAGTTTGACCTCATCTAGTCATGATAAAGAGATGTTTTAAGGTCAAATCTGCAAAAATACATAGCCCCACAAAAAATCACAAAGGACCAAAACCTGATCTGATATAGTCAAATTAACCCCGGATTCGGATTTAGCTACCCAAAAAACATGAAGATACCATGATGAAGTCTTCAGACAACATTTTTTTTGTGGGGCATTTCAAGATTAAATCACAACCAAATTTGATAGGCTAAAACCAAGTATACACTGTTGGTTGCTATTAATTTTGCAGATTTGGCTTTGAAATACCCTTGACCCCGACATGATGGGGTCGATCCCAAAAGCATAAGAATACTATAGTCAAGTCTTAACTTTTTTTGTGGGGTTGTGTTATTATTCAATTCATTCATATGGAATATCAATAAATTACTTTTTAATAAAAGAACGAAAATAGACCAAATATAAACTGGAAAAAAGACTTTTTTAAATATCTCGATAACAAAATAATATTCCATCTGTGTCAAACTATTTTAACGACCCTATATATGATCAGAATATATTTAATTTTTTAAAATGAAATTATAATACCAAAAAATCCTTACCTGTAACGAATTGGTAGGTAACCCAATCCACCTGATTTCCTTTTTTCTTTGGAAATAATGTTCATGGCCAAAGAACATTCAAACGCATCTAAACTCGCCTCCCTTTTATTTTTCTGATGGGACTGATCGGCTAAGGGACTGTTGGCGGTACTTTTTTCTGCGCCGTGAATTCCCTAACGAGATCGTCTGCCACTTTGGTTTTAGGGTTTTGGGCCTTTTTTTTTCTTTTTCGCAAACTTTTATGGAAAAATGCCCGGAAGGGCCTCCTGAAGGGTTTTCTGATTTCCAAGTGTTTTCAAAAATAAAAAATTATTATTAAAACGTATATATCACAAATCCTTTTTTTGGGTCTCGAAACAACATTCTATTGGCCGGGTTTAAAATTTTCTTACAAAACATTAATTTTCTTTACAAGCACTCTTTTCTCAAGCACACATCACTTTTGATTGAAAATGTTTTTTTTTTTCTCAGTTTTTATGGTAGAACACAGATCTCTAAATTTAAAAATTTTGTTCTAATATGTACAGAATGAGCTCACAGGTTTTTTCAAAAACCATGGTAAAAAATCCTATTGGGATGGCATAGTCTTTGGTTGGCTGGATTCATAATTTGGGGGGTCACTGCTTAATTTAGGCCGGGGTAGTACCCAAACCACCCCAAAAATTTGCAAATCGGAAATTTTTTTGGTTTCAGGCACTATCATTTTTTAAAAAGATTTTACGTAGATATAAATTTAGTTTAAAAACTAGTAAATACATAGTATATATTGTATGCATCTTTTTTTCCCGGTTTTTTTCAATGTATAAAAAAAAGATATTTGCAGATCTAAGCCATCAAAGTAAGAATACAAAAAATGAGCATTTACATTAAAAAATCCATAATTTAGTCCACAGGGCTTATTGTAATTAACACTTGTTGACAGTCAGCACATTTTAAAACAAAGCATTGTTGCTGTAATTTCAATCATTGTTTGTTCCCATCAAAGTATAAAATAATGAGGCCACCTTAGAGCATGGTACAACAGCAATAACTTTTCTTTTCTTTTTTGGGCTAAAGTTCATTTCTCTGACTATTTCTGCAAACACTTCATTGACATTGGTTCGGTTCTTGCCCTTGATAAAAGGGCATCCACTTTTGGGGAAAAGGGGTTTTTTCCTTCTTCAAACCCCCACTTTCTCTGGTGTTCAAGATCGCCTTATTTGCGACTAGGAGAATGGGCACCCTTTCCCCCTTTAAACCCGGTAATGGCTCTTTTAGGACGGATATCCTGGAAGGTTTGGTGTTTTGTTAAACTATAAACTACAACAAACCCCTTGCCATTTTTTTTATAGGTCCCGCATACTTGCAAACTTTTTCCCCCCCGCGGTGTCAGGATTTCGAGCAGAGGCGTTTCCCCCATTTCTTTTCGATAAAAATCCTCAATCGTAGGATATATTTTTCCATAAAACATCCGGATACGAACTGTACAGTCAAAGCACTTTTCCCAACCCCACCCGATCCGAGGACACCACTTTAAACTCCCCATTGTTCTAACTTTTTAGGACTTGTAACTTTCGTTATCCGGTAATTCCAACAAAAACACAGCTTGACTAAACGTATCATTTTTTTAAACAGTTTATTATCACATTTCTGCAATCCATTTCAACAAACAACTACACATATTTCGCCATCTTAGAGTGGAACAGCGAACAGCTCATCTCGTAGCAGTATTTATTATATTGTATTATCAGTAGGGATGAAGGAACGAACAACAAAATGGTATACATGTGTAGTCTTTTTAAAAATTTACCCTTTAATAAGGAAAAATGTGACATTATCCACAGTTATTTCAACTCTAATTTTACTTTTATGTAATAATGTAATAGTTTACTGAGGTCCTACTACATGTTATGTTGGCTCAGATTGCTACGACTCAGGCTTGACGACGAATAGCACTGATGATGGTTTTACCGAAAGCGCTCCAGGAATGTTTTAAATAAAAAAATTGCTTTTTTATTTCCTACATTCTTACGTGCACACAGCCACAATCAAGTTTCACTTACTTATCAGGTTGAAAATCAATTTGATCCACGGAATCTGTTCTTTTCCTCGACAATATGGGAGGTGAAATATTTTTAATCACTTGTTGCTGATACTGGTGCATTGGCGATTGCTGGATTACAGGTATTGCTTGTGAGGTTGGACTGTGCTGATGTTGGATCGGGACCATTCTTGGTTGGTTTTGCGGAACAAACTTTATATTTTGCTAAAAAATAAACCGAGATGTTGTGAGCTCATAGATTAATGAATAAATAAAAATGTATTTTATTTAAAATGCCCAACAGTGGCAGATAATTTTAATTTTGAGTTTTGGGGGCAAAGCACCGATAATTAAAAAGCGTTTTAGGCATTTTTTTGTATTTTCTAGATCAAAAAGTGGAAAATGATCTATTAGACTTATGTGCCGCTAAAATAAACTAAGCAGTCTAAATACCGCGTAATTTAATAAATTTGATGTAAGAGTTAAACAATTTTTTGCTTCCTTAGATTAAAATATTTGCCCTAACATGGTGTATATGGATCGCTGCTAATATTCTTTTAAGTTAAATAACTAAACATTATTACAAAATAACAAAAAGAAAAATATAAATATACAAAAATAAAAAGTCCCTTACACATAGTTTATTTATTGGCTAAAAATAACCCTTAAACCTAAATGACTCTCCTGCCAACAATTTTTTTACGAAAATTTATAGTATAACAGAGTTACAAGTATTTAAAATTCAATATAAAAAGTTCGCGCGAAAACGATATGTACGTTACAAGCCGCTCACTACACAATTACACATATTGACAATTCTTAGTCGACACGAGGCACTGTAGCTAAGGTCCAATTTTCGAGAATTTACCTACTAAAGGCAGCCTGACTGCTTAGCTGCACGAACAAGTGTGCGAGAGAGAGAGAGAGAGGCGACCAATCAGCACGTTGGAGAGAGAGAGAAAGAGGGATTGTTTTGTGATTCTTTTTTCTCTTCTAAATGCCTTTTCACACTGCCTAAAGGCAAGGCTGCTTCTAGTTAGTATGTGCTCGAAGGTATGACTTTACTATTATTCTAGAGCGACAATATTTTCAATTAAAAGATTTTTTAATAAAAATTTTAATTCTTTGGTTCTAATTTTACAAGTTTTGCAAAAAACTCGCACCTCCGGATTTTTTTACATCTTCACGTTTGAGGGTCCCTAGATATATTCATTTCATTGATTGTTGATTCAATTCCCCATTTATGTTTTATTTTTGATAAAAGGCGAGATTCTTATATATACGTGACTAATTTAGGACATAAGTAAACTGTAACTTACCATTTGAGCCTGCGTTAACCTAATTGTCTTTGTTGCTTTGGGCATATTATTAACAGATGTAGTACCCACATGTATAGGCACTTGTTCTGTAAAAAAAAACAACAACAATTGAGTACCTTTATAAATAACCCTGTATTTTATAACTTACTCGTTACAATTTTCGGATTTGTGGTTAGGGTTCTTATTATTTGTTGTTGTTGGGGTACTGAGGTAGAGTAGGCCTGAAAAGAAAAAAATAAATATTATCTAGACTGAAACAACTAAGCCTGTTAAAGTTCAATTAAAATAACATCTACTGGCACTTTCATTGACAAGGTTAGTTGAACTCTGCAATTTTCTATCTTTTTTTAGGTTTATGCCAAAACACGTTTTTTGTGATCCATCGACCTTACAACGTGAAGATATAAAAATATGTATAGGTGCGATTTTTTAGCTACAATACTGTAAAAATTACATCCCAAAGGTGATTTCGGGTTCACCGGGTATACAAAGGCCTCTTGCAGATATTTTTTATTGGTTAAAAATGTTTTGTGCCCAAATAAATTAAGGTAGTTCACTCGCGACAGTATAGCAGCCTTATAGTAAAGCCCGGCCCGTCCACAAGGTCGTCAAATCGTCTCTTCCATGCCATCCGCACCGAACTCGCCCATCTCTCTTCAACAAAAATTGAATGTTGAACGGGCCGGGACTAGTACCAGAACGGATCATTTTATTTTTTTTTTTATCTTGGAACAGTCCACGAAGGCTAATGCCTAAGTACTAACGTACCGTGGGTGTCTTCAGTGTGGTGAGAGGGAGTTTGTTTACACAAGACTTAAATTTTTGGAGATTGGGAGGAGAAGGAAAAACTTCTGCGGGCAGCAGGTTCCATAGTCTTGACACTCTAGGGATGAAGGAACGAAGAAAGCGGGAAGTACGGGGCCTCTCTAACTGAACTGTAAAAGGATGCATAAAAGTTGCACTACGTGTTGCCCTGTTGGGAGCTGCCAGAGAAGGAATTATACTGGCCAACTCCTCTGAGCAGAAGCCGTGAAAATACCTATAGAAACGACAGACTACAGCCGACGGTGGCAAGAAGGGAAGCCTTTCTGTGAGCGTTGGATCATTAATAAGACGAACGGCTCTTTCTTTAAATGGAGTCCAGAATGCTAAGTGTTGTAGGGGACGCCATTCCCAGACATGAGAACAATATCTAAGGGGTCTGATTTGGGATACATACAGAGTGTACAGATTGAAAGAAGAGAAATATTTTCTGGCTCGGAAGAGAAATCCAATCTTTTTTGAAGCTGCCGAAGCTATGGATGAAATGTGTTTGTGCCAGTTGAGGTTATTCTCAAAAGTAACGCCGACAAGATTAAACGACTCTTTGTTCTGCAGAACTTGGCCGCTCATATGTAAGGGATGAGCATTTGCAGACTTTTTTCGCGACAGCGAACATGACTGTGTTTTCGAGGCATTAAACTGAACAAGATTTTTGGCGCCCCAATCCAAGATAAGTTTAAGGTCTTGTGAAAGAGATATCTGCATTGACCTGCACTTGTTTTCGAAATCAGAATTACACGGTGGTTGTTACACAGAGTGGAGGGTACTATCGTCAGCAAAACTATGAATGGGATTGATTGTGGAAGAAGAAGATCGTTGATGTGTAGAAGAAACAGCGTGGGTGCCAGCACTGAGCCCTGGGAACCCCAGCATTATTTGGTAGAAGCTGGAGGAATGACCATCTACACTAACTGATTTACGTCGATTAGAAAGGAAACTGGAAACGACAAAGCTTAGTGGAAGACCGTAAGAGGAAATTGTAGAGCCCATCATGCCAGACCTGATCAAACTTTGGATATGTCAAGAGCAACGATCTAGGATTCACCAAGAAACTCAAGGGACTTGTTCCAGTTGTGTGAGACAAAGGAAAGAAGATCAGCTGTGGATCTACTGTGACGGAATCCATATTGTCTATCATGTAAGATCTTATGTATATGTTTTGTATTGTCATGTGTATCTTATGTATATGTTTTCCTATTTTAGTTTAATTCATGATGCAGTATTTTGAATGGACCACAAATTTAGCGCTGTTCCAAAAATAGTAGGAGAGCTAGTGAACCATCCGATTAACCCATTTCCCGCAAAGCTAGAAACTTTTTAAATATTATTTTACTGTCGGTCAATTATGAAAATACCGTTCTGGCAGGCATCCCCCGGTTACTTCATCATCCCTTAAAATTTTGAAAACGTCAAAAAACAAATTTTTTAACCTGCTTCCACAAAGCTAAGATTTTGATGTGATGTAATTTTCATATGTGTGAGCTGAAAAAAAATTGACAACCTATTTTGATGGTTACCAGTATGTGCCAGACGATAGTAAAGTTGTCGTCGGGATGGCAATTTATAACCTGCTCCCATAAGGCTAAAATTTTAAGGGCATATTCTTTCAATAGTTGCAAAAGTATATTTAAACTGCCAGACTATTCTGATGGTTCCCTTGCAACCAGTATATAATAGTCAGGGCGCTCGACGAGATTGCGAGCGCAACGGACTCGTATGAGCTTTCAAATGAGAAAGAGAGGATATACCTCTTGTGTATTGGATATTTTAACGAAAAAAGTGAGTTACGACAATAATGTATGCTGCCCTGTTAGAATAATAAGTTTTAATGGTATATATTTGTTAACATAAAAAAACTTAAACTTCGCATGTAACTTTGTCTTTCATTTAAGTAATCTTTTATCATATCTTCACAATACACAATAAATATATCCTCTGTGCCCGCACTCCCGTCGAGCGCCCTGACTATTATATACTAGTCTGGAAGACCCTTGCAACCATTAGAATAGTCTGGCAAAAATCAGTGTGTAATTAGGCAACACATTATGCTTTTATGAGAGCTGGAGGACGTTTTTTGGTGCAACGGCGCGGTGAGTATGAAACTATAACAAGGAATTTGAAGTATTGGAACCCAATGTTAGGGCCCTTTAATTAAAAATGTCCAGCCCACTTTAAAAAAAACTGTAAATGGGCCAATTCTGCGCAATAACAAAATTTCACGAAATATTTTTAAAGTGTTGCCTCTTTCCCACTGAAAAAACAGTGATATAAGAAGGCTTCAAGAAGCAAAACATTTAGAGAGCAATTATTTGAACATTTTTTATTGCCTTCAATAAAGACGGAGGTCAAAAACAATTTTGCTATTTAACAATGGCCCTACTTGTTGAAAAATAAACTTTAAAACTTGCTTCATAAAACAAAAAGCTTTTTTTGAACTTAATTTTTAATAACTTTTTTTAATTTTTTTGGGTGCTGAAAAATCCTTAAACACATTTTTCAAGGAAGTTTAAAGGTGAGGAACCCCCAAACTGTAGAACAAAAAATTTCCAGGGGGCAGGGCAGCGGGAACGGGGATTGGCCCCGCGGGTTTGGAATGAATAGTAGGTCAAAGCCGTTTTTCCTAATTCTTTTTTTTCTATCATATCTATAAAGGGTTTTCCATCAAATTAAATT
>JAHBCN010027636.1:0-10101 GCA_019359885.1 Listronotus oregonensis | reverse complement strand
TTTTTTTTCGTAAGTAGTTTGGTCATTATAATTCTGTGCTGCCTTCAAATACCCCATTCTTTTTTCTTGAACAGCTAGTATTCGCAGCCATATCTTCAGGATTATACTTCCTTCTTTTTTTGTATTTTGGAGACGGATGACATTCTTAAAAAAAAAAAAAAAAAATAAAATGAGCTTTCGTTTATTCAGTATCTTTTTAAGTTAAAGGGAGTAAACCTAAGTTAATAGAATTTTTTTTAAATCATAAATGATTTTTTAGGTATCAAATTCATTCATGTCATTAAAAATCGACAGATTTACCATTATGCACATATTTTGGAATATTCCAAATTAACTACACCTGTTGTATTCCAAATTGGCAAAAACCCCCATTTTATTTATTTTTTTATTTATAAAAATATTTAAAATTTAATTCAAAATAAGCACAAATTTCAATAAATAAATACCAAACTATAGAGCTCTCTTGAAAAAACACATGATGACAAATTTTTATCGAGATATAAGCAGATAAAAACTTACTTAAAAAACTTTACGGACAACACTTTCATTAAAGCAACCAACGTGACGTAAAGTAGATAGCGAACTCTTCGCCACGCTATTTTGTTCCCGGCCATGCAGACAACCTGATTCAGATGTTTTTAGATAGATGTCGGTAATAGTAGGGAGATAAAGAGGTATTCCAAATTACCGACAGTATTCCAAATTAGCTTCCTTTACCCACTATTTGGCTGCGTAAAAATCCAATATGGCGTCCATATGAAAAAAAAAGCTGATGATGATTCTAAAAAGCCGAAAGAAAAAAAAAATTGACTACTTGGTCATATTCTAAAAAAAAAGTTGCTTTAAAAAAGTTTTACAGATTTAAAAAATTTTCACTTATAAAGAAAATATGGCCGAAAAAATGCATGTTTCGGGTTTTTTTTAAAATTTCTAAAAAACCCGAATAGATGAACCATGTGTAACGGATTAGCTTACTAACATAATTTTCCAAAACTTTTCCCATTTAACCGATTTTTTATCTATCTGGTTTCCAAAATCCCCTAATTCCCCCCCAATTTGGGAAAACTGTATATATATATATATATATATATATATATATATATATATATATATATATATATATATATATATATATATATATATATATATATATATATATATATATATATATATATATATATATTAATTCCCTATTTTCCCCGTGGCCCGGTGATATGTTTCCGGGTTTTAACCTCTTTTCTTATTTTAACAAAAATATCCTTCGTTTTTCATTAATATTTTGTTTGTGTTTCCGTTTGAAGAGTTTGTTATATTTTTCCATATTGCAATTGTATGTTATGGTAAAACCCCACCCCTATTAAGAAAAAAGAGAGAGAAGGGTAGTCTTGACTGACTAGTTAAACAAAAAATTTGGTTTATTGGGGTATCAGTCCTAACTGTCAGTCAAGACTCCCTTCTCTCTTTTTCTTAATACTAAACAATTGCAATATGGAATGAATATAAAATCTTCAAACGGCAAACCAAACACCAAGATAGCTTCAATGAAAAAAGAAGGATATTTTTGTTAAAATGCAGAAAAGTGGCAACACCGAAACATATCACAGAACGGAATAAAAAGGAACAATGCTAAATTATCAAGAAGGTCACAAGGACTCATACCCCAATAAACCAAATTTGTTGTTTAACTAGTCAGTCAAAACTACCCTTCTCTCTCTTTTTCTTAATAGGTGGGTTTTACCAAACATACAATTGCAATATGGAATAGAATATACAAACTTTAAACGATGGGCAAACACAACACCAAGAACTTGAATGAAAAACAGAAGGATATTTTGTTAAATGCAGAAAAGATGGCTTCACCGAAACATATCACGAGGCACACGGAATATAGGAACAATGCTAAATTATCAAGAAGGTCACAAGGACTGATCCCCAAAAACCAAATTTGTTGTTTAACTAGTGTCAAGACTCCCTTCTCTTTTTTTTTCTTAATGGATGGGGTTTTACCATAACTCAATTGCAATAGGGGATGGCAAACTCTTCAAACAATGGGCAAACACAAACAAAGATAGCTTCAATAAAAACAGAAGGATATTTTTTTAAAATGCAGAAAAGATGGCTTAACACCGAAACATCACAGATGGCACACGGAATATAGGAAAAAATCTAATATATATATATATATATATATATATATTTATATATATATATATATATATATATATATATATATATATAAAATATCATATATATATATATATATATATATATATATATATATATATATATATATATATATATATATATATATATTATATATATATATATAATATAATATATATATATATATATATATATATATATATATATATATATATATATATATATATATATATATATATATATATATATATATATATATATATATATATATATATATATATATATATATATATATATATATATATATATATATTTTTTAAGAAAACAGTTTATTATTACATTGGATCTACTAGTTAGTAAATGCACAGGCTAAAGATCTTAAAAAGGAGTTATGTGTTGATTTTTACACTCGTCCTTATTTATATGCATATTTGACCCAAAAACTTGTGCCTTCCAAATATTTTTCTAACTTAAAGAAATCGCTCTATATTTTTAAAGTGCTGGCACATTTCCAAAACCATTTTTATAGCTTCATTTGCATTAAAACGTAAATTATTCGTCTTGCTTCCGAAAGAGCTCTTTGTAACCTTAAAACGGCTGTCGTTCCTTAAGCGCTGGAATATTTCTCTCTGGTCATTTCTTTTAGCTTTAGCAAATTATATGGTTACAGAAATAATAGATGTCCCAAAACTAATACTGCACTGTATGCAACCTTTAAAACATAAAGATAATTCTTTTTTACGACAAAAATTTATTTTTTAATGCAAAAAGCAATTTTGCTTATGGATATAAATGACCAGTGTTTACTACATTGTAGTAAATATTTTTCGACTTAGCTGATAAATAGCTTAATAAATTAAACTTTATTAATTAAAATGCCAATTTTAAAGTATTTTTATTGGGATTTTATACTAAACAACTTTTCTAAATAGACACAAAAAAATATTTACCCATTTATAGAAAGTTTTTAGCTGATTTGAGCGGGCTAGCGGTTTTATACAATTAGATTAATAGGAATTGCTTTTTTAAAGACATTTTTAATAAACCTACCATAGGTAAGTCTTAGTTTTATTAAAACTCTTAATTTTATTTTTGAAATGAATTACGGATGGTGCACAGAAGTCGTGTCAAAGATTCTTAAGTTTCATATACATGTTTGCGCGACTTTGCGCCGATTAAGATGTGCGTCATAAACTGGTTATTCTAATGCCATCTGTTATCTGAAGAGCCTCCACGAAGGGTATGTATTTTAAGGGCGAAACCTATTTTTAAAAGTTTCTGGAGCTTTAGCCTAATATATACTCATGGATAAAAATATCGGATAGTCTTAAAATTTGCCATAAGACGCAATGCTAATTGTCTCTACTAAAAGTATTTAAATTTCCACTTAGAAATTATCAAACAAGGTGACTAAGCTGTAAAGTGTTAAGAAAGGACAATCTCACAGTTTTGTATTATTAAAATATTTGTTGTTATTGATAAGCCCGCTCGAAGGATACTCACCTGAGAAGGCATTGCCGGGGGCGGGCCGTGTTCTTAGATTCTTGAGCTGGCCTAGGGCCACCCAAGCGGGAAGACCTAAGATGAGAAACCAGACTAAGAAGGATCCAAACCCCAATCCAGTGCCGTTATGCCACCCGTACCGAAGGATGAATGGCACCGGGGTCAAAAGGTGTCGTCAACGGAGCCTCTAGGACACAGGGCGACCTCCCAGGTTTAAAGCCTTACGCCGTGCAGGGCCCGGCCCTGACCACTTTTCCCCAAACTCGTGGGATCAGGAAGACCAAACTAAAAATAATAAAAACAGAAGGAGGGAGCAAAGGAGGGTTGGGTCCTCCCGGGAACTCCGATAAACATTTCTGTCGTAGAGATCGTGACGGACCACGACAGAATTGTCGAAGGGTCGTGACGGACCAGAAGCGAAACATCTGTGGGCCCCGAGACCACAAGAAATTTAGAAAAGGGGGCAAAAAACATGGAAAATTCAAACAAAAGAAACTCCCCGGGGCGCAGAACAGAAAACTGACGAGGATAGAAAGAACCGAGGCAAAGCTTGATTTCCCTTAGAACACAGAACAATGTAAAATTTTTGGGTTGGTTTGGACGCTCGCTTGCTGAGATTCCTGGGGGAGCGTCCATCGGGGAAGAATATACTAACGCTGCGATAAAAGAACACTGTTGCCAAAATTAAAAAAGGAACAGAAAGTGGGAATTATTTTGTCGAAAATAGGCTCAATTTATATTCGTTTTAATAATCTTAATCTTTTTTTTTTATTTTTTTTTCTTTATTAAATAATGGGGATTTATTTCCTAAAATATATTTATTCCTAGTATAAAGAATAAGTTGATAAACATGATTTCAAATTTTTAAAAATTTTTTTTTTTTATTATTATACATCCTTACATAACAAAAATATTTTTATAGGCTCACCTAAATTTATTTGTTTTTTTTTTAAAAAAAATCCAAATAAACGCATGTATTTTATTTATTGCTATCTAAATAAAGTGAAATTATTAATTAAAGTGTGCCATCAAAGAAGAAAAAAAAGTCTATTTTTTGGAGTTAAATAAAAAAAAAAACGTTTTTGTTTAATTCATTGCAATCGTATTGCCATTTGTGCATTGTGATTTGTTTTTTTTTCCCTGGTGGCAATTAAAATTTGTATCTTTGTTAAAATGTCGGAAATCTATGTCAATTTTTTTGACTGCGAGTGAGTCGAAAAGCAGATAAAGTTAGGCCTTTTCGTTTTCCCTAAAGAATTAATAGTACACTATGTGAGCAATTGATTTAAACTATCGTAAGTATTTATCTATACATATTAAAGTTGTTTAGACTTAAAAAATACCTTATAATTATATGATCTACAACTAAAATTTATTCGGTGTTTAAAGTAACCTTTTAATAGTAAGTTATTAATTCAAATGTCGATAGTTTAAAGGTGACAAAAAAAATCTCTTAAAAAGCCTTTTTTTCAATTTATTTATTTAAAAGGATTGCTTTTCGTTTTTGAAAATTTTTTAAAATCGCTTTTATTTAGAGGTTGAAAAGATGCCAAATCAAAAAATAGCAAAAAAATGGGTATTGAAATTATTCTCACTCAATTTTTGTTTCAAATGGACCTTGAAAAAATGAAATAATACATTTCCATCCCTGCGAAGGTTGTAAATAAACCCCTTGAACTCTGTGGGGGTACAATTATCCCCTAAAATGTATAAAATCATGTACCACCTTAAAAATTCAAAAATAAGTTTTTCGGACATGTCTAGTAAAAATAAATGCATATGATAGTCTACCACCCTTTTTTAAGGGTAAAACTACCCTTATCAGTGAAAAAATAAGAAATCCTAGCTTTTACAATAAAATCTTATATTTTCTTGATCCAAAGTATAAAAGAGGTGTACCTAGATTTTTTGAGATCATTTTTAACCAAAACCACCCCTGCAAGATATTTAAAACATCCAAATATATATATATATATATATATATATATATATATATATATATATATATATATATATAAAATTTTTAATATATATATATATATATATATATATATATATATATATATATATATATATTATTATATATATATATATATATATATATATATATATATATATATATATATATATATATGATTATACAATTTAAGGGGATAAATTTCCCTTCAAGGTAGCTTTGATTGAAATGAACTCGAAAAACCTGGGCCTATTTCACACATCTGGGATGAAAAATATGAGGCCAAAACGCTTTTTTCATAAGCGAATATTTTTTTCCATTTTTTTTGATAATGCGGTTTTTTTTACCCTTAATTTTAGGAATGGTTTTTTCAAAACTCACTTAAACTGTCCATCATATTTGAGAATCCTAAAACGTCAAATCTGATTTTTACAATTTTAAGTTGTATATGATTTTCTTCATTTTGGGGATGGATATACCCCCCAGGGGTGGTTTTGAAGAAACGAAAAATCTATTACACCTGGTTTATATACTTGGATTAAAAAAATGCCAACCAAGACTTTTCTTGAAAAAAGCTAGTATTTTATTTAATTTTTCCTATTTAAGGGTAGTTCCACCCCCAGAATAGGGTAGTTGATTATCATAAACATTAATTTTTATTAGACATTCCTAAAAAATCCGATGTTTTGCAATTTTGAAGTTGTATACGATTTTATATATTTTAGGGGGTGATTGCACCCCACAAAGTCCATGGGGGTTGGTTTACAACCTTCTTAGTAATAAAAATGTATTATTTCATTTTTACAAGATTATTTGAAACAAAAAAAACCATAGAAGAAAATTTTAACACCACTACAATTTTGCCATTCTTTAGATTTGGCGATTTTCAACCCCTAAATGGGGTGATTTATTAAAATTTTCAAAAACGAAAAGCAAGGCTCATCTTAATTTTTTCGACAGTAATTTAGTAAAAATTCATATTTGCGTTTTTTTCTCACCTCTCTGTAAATTTTGAAAAAAGCAGGCAGTTGTTGCGGTTACTCCTATGATTACAAACAAGATTCTATATTTATTTTTTATGATTGAAATAAATTAAAAAAAAAAAAAGTTCGGGGGATTGGAACCCTTAATAGTATTTTTTTTTTATTCAATTATATTTTATATTTCTTTTTTAAATTTAACTTGCCGGTACCCCTGAACATGGGTAAGATTAATAAAAATGTGAAAAGTAACGGGGTGCGGTATTCAAATACTCCATGTTTGTACTGCAAAATCCAGTTTCAATTGAAATCGTATCTGCTTCCTTTCTCAAGATGTACAATAAAATAAAATTCTTTTAAATTTTATAGAATTTTTTTTGATTTATTTTGAAAATAAAAATGCATTTATTTAAGTTTTGCAATTTCTAGTAATGTGTTTTATATTCTATGTGTAAAGACAAATATTTCTTTTTTTTTAAATATCAATTTTAAGATTTAACAAAAAAAAATTCTTAAAAAACTTTTAATCGAAAAATTACCATTTTTTAATTTTTTTTATTACTTTATTTTCGATAAACTTAAAAAATAAAAATATTTGTCAAATTAAAAAAAATATTCATGTTGATTTTATATCTCAAAAAAAGTGGGGTCGTGATTTTAAACAATTACCAAAGTTTTAGAATAAATAATTGTCTTTTATATTGTTCTAAATAAATAGGTATTTGTGTAATATTTAAAAACTATACAATTTAGACCCAGCTACCCTTATACTGGTGAAATCGCCATTTTAATCAAAATCCACAATCCATTAATCTTTTTATTATATTTTTAAACGTATACATACGTTAATAAAATTTTATAATAAAAATTAAATAGATATAAAGGAGCTGATATGACGATTATTTTTTAACAACTGTAAAAGATTGCTCAAATGTCTGCTCTTGTTTCAAAAAATTATAGGACCTGTAATTTAATTTATATTATTGTTAATAATTTTTAAATATTTTTAGCAGCTTTTCCTTAACCCCGTGGGCTCACTAGCCAACTTATAGAAAATTTTAGTTCCATTCAGGACTTTTGAAACACTCTGTATTGACAGTTCATATTAAATGATACCCAATTGCACAATTATTACCTTTTTTTTACAAAAAGTTAAATTAAACAAAAACTCTAACTTATTTTATATTAAGAATAATAATGTATTTTTTTTACTAACAGCGGTGGTGTACTCCAGCGTACCGGCCTTCAAAATGGCCTTACAAGGGATTTTTTTGCAGATTGGATTTGTATGCGGTTTTTGCATTTGATTCTTATACGGCTACAAACTTAATAAACAAATTTAATTATTAAAAGAAAAACTGTATTTGTGTTTTAAAAAATGCATTTTTAAAGTTTACAATTATATATTTTTCTAATTACAAACTATAAAATGCATTTCAAAATTCATTTTCTAATACAACCAGTGTTTAGTCCCGTTAAATACATTTATTCACAAAGTTTTTGAGATTCATACGAATCGAATACCAAAAACCCATTTAAATTCATCTTCAGCACAAAATTCCTTGTGCATTGTTTCCTCGACCCATATCTGTGCAAAAAGCAGTTTGTTTTTTTTTAACATAAATATGTGCGGGGGCCTACGCTTTAAATAGACTTGACATAGTAAGAAGTCAAAACGGCAACGCTGAGAGGTACGTCAGCAGGTAAAAATTAAATATTCTTATAAAACTGGATTGTCGGCAAAAAGTATTTATACAAAGGGACTGGGCGTCTATAGTGATAACTACAATTGTCTTTGACCGAGGGAACATGGACCTCTGAAAAACCCTACAAAAAGGGAAATGAGGGCGTAAAGAGACCTCGGGAGGAGTGGAAGACTCCCCAAAAATCTCAAAAAACCCAAAAGGCGCCCAGACCTGGACCTTACATGGATTGCCGGGACTCAGGATGGCTGTCGGTAATCGCCATCCCGACGTCACCATGGATCGAGGGAGGCGGACGTTCAAAAAAATTGGGGGACGGATGGACAACACTCAGAGTGGAAGTGGCAACCCCATCAATTCACCAGAAGTACCTTTAGTGGAGGGGTCCGATCTGCCCCGAGGCAACCAAAACGTGGCTTAAAACCAAGGCCAACCCCGGAAGGATTCTGGGAGGGGTGCAGATTTGACAGTTGTCGAATCCAAAGACCCCCAAAAAGGCCCCAAAAGTTCTTGTGTTTGTTCCCGGACAAGAGGAACCAGAAGAGGCAGTAAGACCACATCTGGGGTGCAAGCCCCGGGCTCAGAGTGGGAGGATGGCTTCTTCTGAGAAAGAAAGTAGAAAAGGAGGGGTAATCTGGGCCTTTTCCTTGACGAGGCCTCAAACCAGGCCTTGGAAGAAAAACAATTCCGGCATTCTCAAGCTCGGAATGGTTTTTTCCCTCCAAAGCCGCTCCGATGCCAGGGCGGAAAAAACAGGGTGCTGCAAGCCAACCTGCAGCATAGCAAGGCAGGAACAGCACTCCTTGCTAACGCTATGAAGAACTTTGACGTGGCCCTCATTCAAGAACCCTGGGTCTACGGAGGAAAGGTGGAGAACTTATATACAGTAAAACAACCGACGTCCCCAGAACATGCATAATAGCCAAAAAAGACATGAAAATACTACCACTAACTGATTTGTGTTTTAGAGACCTGGTAGCTGTTCAAATTAGGTCAGGGGATAGGGACATGCCGAAGGAATTAATCTTCGGATCGGCATATCTGCCCTATGACGACCCTGACCTACCACCAACCAAGAAGATGGAAGACCTGACAAGCTGCAGAGGGAATGGATCGCAGCTCATCCTAGGATGCGATGCAAATGCACACCACATCTCCTGGTGAAGGGACAGACACAAACCTGGGGGGGTCTTTTTACAATTTTTTTATGGCAAACAATTTGGACCCTATTAAATGTAGGCAACAAACCAACTTTTGTAAATAGTAGACGAAAAGAGGTACCAGATATAACACTAGCTACAACTTATGTTGGAAGCAATTTTATCAACTGGCATGTATCTGAGGAGGTAAGTTGCTCAGATCACAGACACATAAACTTTACAACCTGGGAATAATGACGGATCAAATACAGGATGCCATAATTTCTGCGTACAATGAGAACTGCCCGCTGGTGATAAGAAAATACTCGAAACGTGTGCCCTGGTGGAACAAGGAACTCACCAAACTGAAAAAGAGGGCAAGAAGAGAATACAACAGGGCAACATCGGATAGAGAATCTACAAGATGGCCCTTACTGAATATTACAAAGCATTGAGGAAAGCTAAGAGAGATTCATGAAGAAGGCACTGTGCGGAAATCAAGGAACTCCGAGGCCGCCAGACTCCATAAGATTCTTTCAAAAGAACCTCAATCACAAATATTTACTCTAAAGAAACCCACAGGGGGGTCACACAAAAACGGCAAATAAGACCATGAGAGAACCCAGGGTTTCTTTCCCCCGGGGGGCAAAAAATCC
>JAHBCN010027635.1:0-10112 GCA_019359885.1 Listronotus oregonensis | reverse complement strand
TTACTGTCTAAAAAAAAATTTCCATCTCCTATAATTTCAAAAATTTTAAAATTTTGATATTTACTTGACATATGTAAAATTTTATTTTCTTCATAAAATCAAAATTTGGCGATCTTGGGTTTGAGCTTCATTTTTTTTTCGTTAAAAAAAATTCCGAATTTTCTTTTTTTTTAAAAACAATAAATACCGGGTGGTGCATCGCCAGACTGGCCAAGGAAATCCCATTTTTTGAACATTGAAATATTGGCCCCCTATTGAATTTACAACAAAATTGTATTAGACTATTTTAAGACGTTGATAAGATTAGCTCACATACAAAATTTCCCTTTTTTTTTTCTGATTAGGAAATTTAAAAAAGTTTTTAAGAAAAACTATTTGTAAAATCGTTGCATACCTGCTACATACCTTAATGAATCCACCAGTAATAAATACAATTCTTGTCAACTATTTAATTAGGTTTTACTTTGTATTAGTTATTTAACATGTTTTACAGTATTAAAGAGAAAATATGGTTGTAATCATTTAAAAATAAAGAAATTCATTGAATTACATAAGAGATTTTTACATAATTGAACAATTTTATAGGAAGGTGAAAAAAATTAAAAAACTGTCTAAAAATAGTTTTAACACAACAATTGAAACAAAAAGCTAATGTTTTTTTAATTAGATGCTCAAACAGACCTCCGTTTACTGCTAAGAAATACCCCTAACTGTTATAAAATTCAGTTCTTACATTATGAAGTTGAAATGCCGATATGATCGAAAACCCGCTGAAATTGAAATTTTTTAATTTTTCCCAAATTTTGATAACTCAAATTTGTATAAATAACATTTTTAAAATCCCCAAAGGAAGAAGTCTTTTCAAAATCGGGAGACCTAGGGGCCCAATTTAGGGTTAATTTGGTCCTATAATGGCCATTGAAAACTTTTTGAACATATTCCCTTACTTCCCGTGAATTGTGTCAGGAAACCACATTTAAACCAAATGTCTTGATTGTCAGGTGCAACTTTTCCAATGCCCCCCACTTGATTTTGTAATAGTTCAAAAAAATTTCTGTTCCCAAATTGTATTCAAAAAAAAAGGCCCAAATAACCCGATTCAAATATCCCCCCCAAACGTTTCCCTTTTTTGGGGGTTTTGGGAGTCCTTGTAATAAAAATCTGTGCATTTCCTCAGTATCTGTGTTTTGAACGTTTGGTTCATTGTTTAATGTAAGGTGCACTCACTAAAACAAATATTTAAGAAGTCCCTATCGTTATTGGCATTTTCATAACTTCAAAAAAAAATCTGCTCTTCGGATCTCATCCCTTCCCTTAATTTAGTCTTTAATTTGTACGGATGATATTTTTATTTCTTTAATTTTGGGTTTGTACGTTGTTATTTTCCCAAATTTGCCAAAAAAGGGGCAATTCCTTTTTTTTCTTCTAATAAAAAAAACATCTAAATCGGATTATTTTCCCTAAAATTTTTTTGAAATTCAAGGGGATTCATTAGTTTTTTAAATTTTTTTTTTAAAAATTCCTTTCCAATTAATTTCAAAATTTTTTAATTTTTTATTTTAAAAAAAATTAAGATTTTTTATGGAAATACACATATTTTATAAGTTTTTTAATTTCATTTAAAAATATTTTTAATAAAAATTTAAAAACAAAATTTTAACTTTTTAAAAATTCAACAAAAAGTCTGTGTTTTAAAGTTTTTTTTACCCAGAACCAAAAAACAATTTTTAATGGGTTTTTCCAAATTTAAATGGAAAAATAAAAAATAATTTAAATTTTAAAGTAGGCCATTTAATTTTTTAAAGGCTCTGCCCAAAAAAACTCTCAAATCACTAACAATTTTGTTAATTTTTAAAAGTAAAAAAAAAAATTTTTTTCTTTTTTTTTTTTTAAAAAAATTTGTTAAATAAATAAATTTAAAATTTTCTTATAAAATAAAAATGCATTTCCCTAAAACTTCCATTTTGGGTTAATTTGTTTTAAGAAGGAGGAATTTTTTAAAAAAATTTGTACAGTTTTAAAGGGGTTTGGGGCCGAGGGGGCTTATAACTAAAAAAACTAAATGTCCACAAAATCTGATTTAGATTCGTGATACCCCCAAAAAACCCCCGTATAAAAATTTCAATAAAATCGGCCGGGCCCGGTGTAAAAAAAAAATTACCTTTTTTTTTGACCCTTCCATCAGTAATTATTTCTCCCAAGCAGGCATTTATTAATAACAGTACCTTTGTCACAAAGTTATAAACGATATTTTAAACCCGTTGTCTTATTTGGGAATGGCCTTCAAAAAAAACGTAGAGAACATGTCGCAACTTTCGATAACTATTTTCCATGTAATACCATTTAATCATTGTTATTTTCTTGAAACCCCGGTAAAACTTTTTTGAAAAAATAATAAAAGTAAAAACGTCAATTAAAAAGTTGAAAGAATTTTATTTATTACTTTGGTTTGGATTAAAATTTTGAAAAAGAAAAGGGCGAAAAGCTTTTTTTTCTTAAATAACTTTTAATTTTAATGGGATTTCCTATGGCCAGTCTGGCGATGCACCACCCGGTATATTAATTACAACAAACTAATATTATGTATGACATTACAATCTTAGAATCTTTTTAAAATTTTTTATAAAATTCAAAATTTTATTTTTAATTATTTATTTCATTTTTAGTTAAGTTTTTATTTTATTTTTTTAAAAAAACGGGGGTTTTGGGGGGTTTTTTTTTTTTTTTGGGGTTTTTTTGGGGGGTTTAAAGGGGGGGGAAAAAAAAAATTTTTTAAAACCGGGGGGTTTTTTTTTTTTTTTTTTTTTGGGGGGGGCCCCCCCCCCCCAAAAAAAAAATTTTTTTTTAAAAAATTTTTATTTTTTTTTTTGGAAAAAAAATTTTTTTTTTTTTTTTTTAAAAAAAATTTTTTTTTTTAAAAAAAAAATTTTTTTTTTGGGGGAAAAAAAGGGTAAAAAAACTTATTTTTTGGGGTTTTTAAAGGGGGGGGGAAAAAAAATTTTTTTAAAAACCAAAATTTTTGGGGTTTTAAATTTAAAAATAAAAAAATTTTTAAAAAAAAAATTTAATGAAGGAAAATGAATAAATTTTTGATTATTTATTTTTGATAAGGAAAGGCAAATTAGAAAGAAAACAAAAAAATGTTAATTTACTAAAAATTTTTGGGAAAACTAAAATTTTTTTTTTAAAATCTCCCATACTTTATGAAAAATTGGATTTTTAAAAATTTTTCCCCACGTAAGGTTTTTCCCTTACTTTTGAAAAAAATTTTCTTTATCTTTAAAATTTTTGGTTTATTTGAATTTTAAACAAATTTTAAGGTTTTTTAAAAAAAAAAAAAAAGGGAATGAAAAATTTTAAAGAATTTCAGGAATTTTTGGGAGTAATTTTTGGGCTATTTTTTGGGAAGATGGGTTTTGTTTAAAAAATTTTTTAAAAAACCCTTAATTTTTTAAAATTTTTCCCAATTTTTGAAAAAAATTTCAATTGGTTTTTCAGAATTTTTTTCCCTTTGGGTGAAAATGGATGTTTTTTTCAAAAAAGGGTTTTGGGAAATTCGGCCCAAACAAGAGGTTGGGAAAATTTAAAAGGGAGTTTTCCCAAAAACGTTGGCTAAGGAAAAAAGGCCAAATTTCCTTAAACGGTCCCCGATTAAAACTTTTTAATTTTAAAATTTGGGGAAAAATTGGGAAAGAAAAAGTTTTTATAAATTTTAAAAAGACGGTTTAAAACCCAAAAGCAATTTTTCTTTCAAAGTTTTTTAAAAATGGGAAATAGGAAACCATAAAAATTTAAAAAGCAAAAATTTAATTTTTTGGAAGGGTTGAATATTATTTTTTTTGGGTTTTTTTAACCTTATTTTAATTTGAATAAATTTTTAATAAACTCCCCAAAACAAAAGGCCGGGAAAATTTTAGAAAAAAAAAAGGGAGAAAAAAGGATTAAAAAAAAAAATTTCCCTTTTTTAATAATTTTAAAAAAAGGAGTTTTTGAACTTTTTCTAAAATAGAATAAAAATTTTTTTTTTAAACTTGTGAAATTTGTATTTTTTTATTTTGCAATCAAACCTTTAAAAGTTTAATTTTTTTTTTTGGTTTTGAAATAAATTGCAATTTGTTTTTCAAATTTTTGTCCGCCCCATTTTTAAATGAAATTTTTGGTCAAAACTGAAAATTTGAAAATTAAAAAATTTTTTTGTTAATTAAAAATTTTTCCAAAAATTGAAATTTTTTAAAATTTTTTTGGGGCTTTTAAAAAAATTTTCCCAAAAAGCAAAAATGTTTAAATGTTAAAATTTACAAAAACCTTTTTAAAGGAAAAAAATTGCCCAAAAAATTTTTTTAAAAAAACCCTTTTTTTCAGGGGGCTTGGGAAATTATTATAATTTTTTAAAAAGGGTTTGGGGGGATTTTAAAAAAATTTTGAAATTATTATTATTGAAAGGGGAAAATTTTCGCCTCCTTTATACTTAAAAAAAAATACTAATTTTTATTGAAGGGGAAAATTCAGAAATGCCTTTTTAAAATTTTTTTAAAAAAAACAAAACTAATTTAAACAAAAAGAAAAATTTTTCAATTTACTAAAAACCCCTTTGGGTTTAGGGCCCCCCAAAGGGTTTAAAAAAAATTTTTTTTTTTTTAACCAAAAATTTTTTTTTTTTTGCGAAAAAAAATTTCCTTTTTTGGTTTTAAAATTTGGGTCTTTACCGGGGGCCCTTTTTTTTTTGGAAAAAAAGCAACTTGGGGGATATTCCGGGGGTTTCCCAGTTTTCTTTTTGGGGCAAAAAAAAATAGGGAAGGGTTTTTATTGGAAAATAAAAAAAATTGGGTTTACCAATTTGGGGTTTTAAACCGGGGTGGTTTAAAAGGTAAAAAAAAAATATAAATTTTTTTTTAAATTTAAAATATTTTTTTTTAATTTTTTTTTAATTTTTTTTAAAAAAAAGGGGTATTTTTTAAAGATGGCTTGATTACTTTATCTTAGTCACTTCTGTAAGGAGATCAATAAAATTTGGTATGTTTACATAGAATGCACAGAAGAGAAGCCCAAATTAATTTAAGCAGTAAGTCTGATTTAATGCAGATACCCCCCCCTTTTTTTGTGGACCTGTGTAGTCAAACAAATTTTAAAATTTTTAGACAATATTGAAAATTTAAGGATTAAGGGGAAATTTTTTTTTATTTTAGGTAATTTTTACCGGGGGGCGAGGAAACCCCCCCGACCCCCCCCCCGCGGCCTTGGTTATTTAAGAAAATGTATAGTTAAAACCTTATAACTTTAAACAGAATAACCTATATTTACTTAAGGATAAACAATGATACGAGTTTTAAGTATACAATTATACAATAAAACCTCTTTTAACATTTACTTTATTTTTATTATTTTAGGAAATGGGTCCCTTTTGGGCTCTTCGTCCAACATAATATGCGCTGGAGTGGCCGAACAGCATGGATATAAGTTTTCCTTTCTAGAATTCATGAGGTAAATAGAGACAACAGGAATTCCCTGACCAAACAAAACACCATAACCGTTAATAGTTAAAATGTGTATTTCTTAACTCAGTATGTCATTATCAAATAACTTTGCATTTAAAATGTTATTAGAAATAACCAAAAACTTTCAGCAAATTAAATGTTCATGAAATTTTTTTACTGGACCTAAATCAACCTAAACACTGTAAGTTTTCACCTTCATTATGTTAAATATATACCTTATGTCCGACTATGGGGTAGACAAGAGGGCAAACGATTGTCAATTAAAAAAATTATAAATTGTATACAGGGTGTATCAAAAGTTAAAATTTCAATTTTTTTACAAGAATAAAGCACCCTAATAAAAATTGTTTTAAATTACCAGTAAACATTTTTAAATTAGCATTTTACTAAAAAGTTTCGTAGTTATACCTTTGATTTTATATACCTTTAAATATTCCCTTTATACATAGGTATTTCACAAATAAATTTTAACAGTGTCAACCAAACTAGACCTCAAAAATAATTTTGGGGATTTTTTTTTAAAATTTTTACAAATGTTAACAACGGAGGAAAGAAAAAAAAAATTACGATAAATAGAAACCTTCCCCGGATAATAATTATTAAAGGCCTTTTTAAAAAAATTACATCAAAACCAAATAGCTTAAGCTTAACAACAATTATTAGGTTCGAATTATTAAATACTGTTCCATCAAAAAAACCCTTTTTTCCAGTTAGGCTTTAAGATACCATAACTGCGCCGCACTTTTTTTTACGGATTTTCCCCTTCTACATTTTTAATAATTCTTTGTTTCAAAATGTCCTTATCATTTGGTACTGGATTAGAATAAACTAATTGTTTTAGGCGTACCTACAAATACATACCCGCTAACGTGAGGTCGGGGCTTCTTGGGGGCCATTAAGCTGGACCGTTTTCCCGATCCATTTTTCTCCAAATTTTAAATCAAGCAAAATAAGCAGGGCATCCATCTTGCTGGCAGTACGTGTTACCTCGATAATCTAATGGCAATTGTTCCAAATGATCAGAAAAAAAGTATTTAACATATTTAAATAAGAAATTCTGTTAAAAGTATAAGAAATACGGTCCTATTATACCATAGTACGAAACTTCGCACCAAAAATTTACTTTTGTAAATTACTGACGTCGGGTTGCTATTCTGTTGCAATGCCACAGTTCCATTCGTCGAAAATCTTAACTTATCTGAGAACATTATTAGTTTATAAAATTCCCTATTACCACCTAAAATCTTACTCCCCAACCACAAACAGAAATCCAACCTTTTTATCATCGCCATCTTCTAATGTTTGGTTAAAACGCTGTTTGTAGGAGCGTATCTTATTATGCTTTAAAATTTCTTGAATGGTACTTTTTTGGACCACCTGTAGTTGTGTAGCTCGTTTCTTCGAGGATAGTATGGGATTTTCTCTAACAGACTGCAATACGAGTAGAGTCGCTGCATCATCTTCAATATAGGATTTTTTCACTTTTTTAAGTTCAGTACAGACAGATCCAGTTTCTTGAAATTTGTTTACTAGCTTGCAGACCGCCCCTTTGGTCACTAGTACATTAGGGAACCTTTCATGAAATTTTTCTATTACGTATTGGTATGAAAAATCTCCGTTACCATAACATTGGATTAAATGTATTCTTTATTTCGTTGTTTACATTTGTAAAAATTAATAAAATATTCAAAAGTTGATACCGAGTTCTGCCTTGGTTGACACTGTCAGAATTTATTTGTGAAGTATCTATTAGTACAATGGATGGGGAGAAAAAAGCTGTTTGACCTGCAGATTTTTTTATACAGTTTCAATTTTTATGAAAATTTGGAATTAAGTTGCTGTTACCCTCTAGATCAGAGTTTATATATGCTTAGGGTGTGCTTTTTATTTTTAGGGGTTAAAAACCACCCCTTATGCTAAAAAATTTAAAAAACCATAGAAATAGACCTTATTTAAATTAAAATCATAGCTAAACATGTAGAATAAATCTATTTTTATGTTGTGAGATAACCACCTCTTATGAGATTTACAAAAAAAAAATTGACAAATTAAAACAATTTGATGATAAATAATTATTGTCCCGGTAATGGAGCTAAAAAATTGCAAAACATTTTTGTGTCCTGCATCGATTTGTATAAAAATTTGGAATAGGGCGCTTCTAACCCTCTACTTTAAATTCTATTTCATGGTGATGTGCGCTGTTTGTTTTTTAAGGGTGAAAACTACCTCTAATTGTCAAAACTTATGGAATAACATTTTAAACCTTATGATGGCTAAAATTTGGTTTGGATTAGTTGATTAATAATTATTTTATGCTTTAGAATACAACTTTAAAATATATCAACCCTTAAAAATCAACCCTTGGAGCTTAAATTAAAAAAAATATATTTACCCTAAAAAAATTATTTATTTAGCATTGTGATTTAATTTTAGAATGCTGTTGCTTAAAATATGTACTAATTTAATTTCGCAACTTTTCGACCCTTATATATCAACCCTTATTATAGCTTAATAAAAAAGATTTATCCGCAAAAAATTAATAGCTTGAGAGATTTAATAAGTAAGATTAGTGCCTGAAATATTACCAATTTCATTCTTTTGCAAATTTTCAATACTTAAAACCACCCCTTACAACATTGCAATTCTTATAAACCAATATAATAGATATAAATAGGAAAAGAAAGTAGAATTGCATACAAAAATTATACCAGTAAAAGTATAAAGTACGCCGGTTTTATAGAATATTATGCTTCGAAGTGGACTATTCTACTTTTTCGAAAAAAAATTGATTGGTGTTTTAAACATAGCTCCTTTAGTTTTAATGGTAGAAAGTTTGTTCAAAAATAGTTTTATATGGTTTTTTAAGAGCTACAAGGCTATGTAAATTAAATCCTTTTTAATCCCTTAGGTTTAAAATGGAATGAGTTTAAAGGGCTAGAATAAGGCGGTGCTCGCTCGTAAGAGAGGCTTTAAACGACCATATCTGGCCAAATATTTATTGTACAGAAAAATATATAAAATGAAAAGTCTTTGTAATAAAAAAAGCTATAATTCGGTACCCTGGCATTTTTTTCGTATCTCCAGTATTGTTGGCGTTATTTTGAAGAAAATGGCTATTTTTACAAAATTGCGGAAAATCGTTTTTCACTTTAAGCTCCAATTTTTCTAAAACTAAGCATTTTAATTTGGTTAAACTTCTAGAATGTATTAATAATACATATATAAAAAGAATCGCAGAAGGGTACATATCTATTTGAATTAAGAGGGGAATTAGGGGGTTGTTTTTAATGATCTTTTCGTAGAAAAAAGTAGGGACCGACCTTATTTTTATCATAACTCGCTCAATTTTTATACTAAAAATTCTTTTTTGTGCTTTTAAAAGAAAGTTCTTATTATATACTTTTAAAAAGACCCTTTATGTTTTCCCTGGAAAATGCAAACTTTTCCCGCTATTTGACTTGGAATCTTTCAAATTTAACATTTGACGAACAAAAGTTAACCATTAACAAGCCGTAGCTCGGTCTGCATTGATTGTAGAGAAATTATAGCATCTTTTTCAAGTTCTTTTATAAGCTACAATTTTGCTTTTTACAGTTTTTTTGATAAAATGCATATTTTTAGAGTTATTTGTGAAAACCCCATTAAAAACGACAATTTTTTTGTCGAAAAACTTTTACTTGCAATCGCGAATAACTCCAAAAATATTAGTTTTACGAAAAAAATGTTTAAAACATTTTTTACTTGAAATTACTTTCTTTATCGATTTCTGTAGTTAAAATGTAATAAAAAATTTACACCCCCAAGATGGGGTGGCAACCACCCCCAGGATAAAAGCACACCTCGACATGATGTAAATAAACTTTGGTCCTTGGGCTATTCCCTACCCTCTGTAATAATTTCAAGTAAATCCATGCAGTACAAAAAAAATCCTAGCCAAAATGCCTCATCTCCTGTGCTATATTTAAAAGGGGATATTTAAAGGTCTACAAAATCAAAGACGAAACTTTTAGTAAAATGCTTTAAACCAAAAAAAGTATTACTATCTTAACTATTAAAAACCAATATCCTCAAAAGATATGATAATTTCAAACAATTTTTCTAAGTAGCATTTTGTTAATAACTTTAAATAAAAATAAAATAAATAGTTGAAAATAGCTATTTCTGGGCTAAAAATTTTGTAATTAAAGTTTTGTTAGTGTCAACATGTCGCCGCTAGACGGCTTTTTTCGATATTGCGACAGAAATAGTCAATTTTCTCAAAAAAATTAAATGCATTGGTTTTTTTTTTCGCAAAAAGTAGCTAAATAATGCCTAAAGAGGCTCGAGAAAACCGTATCTCGATATCTTCTTTCTTACCTAAAATTTGGGCCAAAGAAAATTTTGTAAGTCAATATCTCAAAAACTATAAAACCTACAAGAAATTTTATAAAACATTAATTATGTATTTTTACGAAACCCTTGATTTGGGTTTTATAATCTTTTATCTAAATGCAATACTTTACGAGTTATAATAAAAAAATCGAATTCCAGGGGTTACCTTAAAAAAAAAATCCTGAAAATTCGATTTATTGAATATAACTCGTAAAGTATTGCATTTAGGCGAAAATATTATATAAC
>JAHBCN010027634.1:0-10078 GCA_019359885.1 Listronotus oregonensis | reverse complement strand
AAATTTTTAAATTATAAATAATTAATAAATATATAACCCCGTGTTCAAAATTAAGTCGGCACTATTGCTTACTTTTTTATTATAAGAGATACAAGTTAGGTTAAATTAGCAAAGTTGTGTACATTTTTACGCTGATTACAATAACCGATAATTAAAAAACAAATGAACATCGGATTTACTAGTAATTCATAAGATATACTTTTTTTAAATGCAACACCCTGTATTTGTAACGTTTATTCGAAAGAGAATGTAATTTTCTATATAATTAGTTATTTACATGTTTCTCCTAAAATGAGAAGTAGCAGAGTTATTTCAATTTAAACATATGTTTCCATAACTTTACGCAGGCAGCCATGGAATTCTTAAAATCAATTTTTTTTTACAAATTATCGTAGTATGCTATGACAAAAATAAAAAAAACAAAAGATAACATGTGTATCCGCCATGATGTTTTAGTGACAACTAGTAAATAATAAGGTAACAGTTCATTTATGCTACTGTTGTTTAAAATATTGTCATTTGGAGAAGTTTGATATGATAGAATGCTACATAATTTGCAAAAAAAATGGCATCAGGCTTTAGAGTGGAACTATTTCCAGAAATAAATATGCCAAACGGGAAATATTTTTTACTCCTTTATCGAAAGTTTCAATCAAACAAAAGTGTTTCTTAAGCGTAGAAATTAGAAAACCTTTATAATTAATCAACAAACAGAAATTAATGTTTTGGCGTATTTTAAAGTTTATCGTGAAAATTCCACAAGAGACTGTAGGTCAGATCTTGATCTATGCTAAGGAACCGTTAATAAAATTAAAAAAAAAAAAACATAATTATGTACCCCACAAATACAGACCCACACAAACTTTGTTGCCAGGTAATTACAAAAGGCGTATAAACTTTTGCCAATGGTTTGTAAATGCTGCTATAGAAAATCCAAACTTTTTGCGATTAATTCTTTAAAGCAATGATACTAATTTTAGTAATAGAGGCATGTTTAACCGAAAGATCCAACATTATTGGAGCATTGCAATCTCCTGTGCCATGGTCCTTTCAATCTACAAAGATGTTTTTGCTTAAACGTATGGTGCTGCCTCAGTGGATCAAAAATTGTTGGACCTGTGTTTTACAAAGGATCTTTAACAGGCAAACAATATCTGAATTTACTAAGAAATGTGTTGGAGGATTTTTTGGATGATGCCAATATAGCTATTATTAGCATAATGTATTTTATTAATGTTACTTAGTTATGTGTTATTATTAAAAAAACTGAAACTACGATGTTTATTATTTACCCAAGTAATTAGAAGGTTTGACAAATTATATCCTTTATGCCAACTGTTTTTCACATAATGAAGTTATTTTCCACCTAAATGCAGGCAGCAATAAGTAGATTGTTACTTATATTATTTTTTATTGTTAAAAGGATAACCTTTTCTTTGTAAAAAAATATTTTTTTTGTTTCTCAATATAAACAAGCTCATTTCACTAATTGTATTTCCATTATTGTAGCCCTGAGGAAAAAAATAAAATTTTTCGAAAGCTTGGAGAAGCACAAAACCATTTTCATTTAACAAGCTCTCTAAGACTGATACCCCAACAAATTAAATTTGTTCCACGTCATATAGAATGTATAATCTAGAAATCGAAACACAGCGCTATCCAACCGGGTGTCTACGTAACCTAGATGTCAAACGATGTTACAGAATTGT
This sequence comes from Listronotus oregonensis, assembly GCA_019359885.1. Taxonomy (NCBI): domain Eukaryota; kingdom Metazoa; phylum Arthropoda; class Insecta; order Coleoptera; family Curculionidae; genus Listronotus; species Listronotus oregonensis. Next base: position 8,369 of record JAHBCN010027634.1, on the reverse strand, counting down.
ATCGATGAATTAACTTATACCGCATCTATTATAAATTCATAGAATCAAAAAAAAAAGAACGAACGACAGGGGACCGGCTTCGTTCTCATCCCTTAATATCGCTATTAAAATTTTGAGTTGGTGGTAAAAGGGTGCCCTTTTTAAAACATTGCTTGGACAATAATGTTCCAGAAAAATATTTGTCCTTAGCCCAAAAATAAATTTAATAAATAAATAAGTAATAATTTACTTTAGTTTAGGTAAAATTTTAGGCTGCATTTGACCGGAAATACCTAGTATTTTTATAAATAAAATTAAATTTATTAGCACACGTTACATATCAAGATACATTTATGATTGTCAAAGGATACTAAGTACATTGAATACAAAAATACTATCTAGTCTTTTTAATAACAAATAAAACACACAGCAAAGACAAGAATATGTAAACATAGAAATTAAAAATCCAAAAAATTATAAGTCAAAAACTCTTGATAATTATAGAAAGCTTAGATTAATTAAAAAATTCTTTATCTTAGGCTTAAATTTCTTTAAGTCTAAGTCCTTGACATATTCTGACAGTACGCTAAAAAGTTTAATGGCGGTAAAAGTAACAGGTTGCTGTGTTCTGGAGAGTCGATGAAATGGTATTACCAAATGATGTTTGTTTTTGGTATTATAATTGTGAAAATCTGAATTCAAAGCAAAATTATTCTCTTTAACAAACAATAAACAATTAAATATAAACAGCGATGGTAAAGTCATGATTTTAAGTGTCTTAAACCAGGGTCTACAGTAAGATTTTTCATCCACGCCTGCCAGAACCCGCACAACTCGTTTTTGAATTACAAAAATCCTATCACTCCCCACCGAATCTCCCCACAGCACTGTCGCATATGATATAATACTATGAAAATTACTACAGTAAAAGTTAATGCAGTCTCAAGAGTTGTCAAAGCAAAATTTTCTGATCATAAAAACCACGGTATGAGCCTTTCAGCCAGATATTCTGTATGGTGAGACCAATTCAACCTACTATCCAAAAATACTCCCAGTAGTTTTACACTTGAGTTATTGTTATTGCCGTTAAAAATAAGATTTTGTGTTTTAGAACCGTTAAGCTTTAAACCATTTGCTCTTAACCAATCGTCGGCACTTTTTATGGCACTTTCACTTAGTTCTAAAACGGCCTCAAAATTAACAAAAGATGTATCGTCTGCATATAGAGAAACTATGTCTGCAGGAATATTTCCGGGCAAGTTTAGATTTTAAAAGGTTCCACCGATATATTTTTAACTCTCTTTACTTCATATAATGGGATACTTTTTTTCGTAATACCCAAACAAAAAAATAAAGTAGGAAACTGTATATGTACCTTACTAAATGTACCATCACCTTCTTTGGAAACTTCCCCAAAATAAATAATTCTTTTTCGTTCTGTGGATATTCATCCGGATAAATTAGTGTTACATCATATATGGCATCCACACATTTTCTCTGTTTCATCGAATCAATAAGATATACAAATCCAGTTGTACGAGGATGTAGAACGTGTTGATATTTCTAAAATAAATATTATATGGTAATCGAAATATTTAACAGATGATTGGTTAATATATTGTTCCGTAACACCTGATGATAAACTTAAGTGTGGAACGAGTCCATGGTAACCGTTTACTTGTGGCTGTCCTAAAATTAACACTACGGCTTTTAATTTACAACTGATCTTTGCAAAGAGGAAGGACCATAGAGTCTGGAATTAGCTGGAAAAAATCGTATAATACAGAATTTAACAAAAGTGAAAAATAAATGACTCCAGGATCTCAAGACTCTTCGCACAGGTCGTCGGAATGGGGAAAAATTAAGAAAATTTGTTTGGCATTTTTGTACTTATCGGGTCCATCTCCAAATTTATTAAAATTTGAAATCTAAAGTCAATTTCTTTCGGTGTTTTGAAAAGTCCTAGTATTTGAGTTATAGAGCCTCACTGGGATCTAACCTTGGAATTGCACAAACTTGCCTAAAATTCTTCTTTCATAAAAATATTAAAACATTTTTATTTTATAGAATGAATTAGTTTTTATGTTTTGTTTTATTACAAAAAAGAAATTACAGCAAAAAATATTTTAGTAAAAAAAAAAAATAGGAAATCATCTTGGCATCTTAAGGCAGTTATGTTGGTAAAAATACAACTTGTGAAAAAGTTAAAAGCATCTACTACTTCTGCCTCACTTGTAGGTGAGGGTTCGTATGCATCTTACAGTAATGAGCGCGTAATTGAAATAATTCTCTTACTTGAATTCAGAGCTTTTTTATTTTCTTTGTTAAAAATACCTTTTTTTAAATCTAATTGCTTAAACAATTTAGTTTAAATTTGGCCCCTTTTTAGTTACCAACTTTTTTCTTAAAAATCACTAAAAATTTTGTAAATTTTTTTTATAAACAACCAATTTTCATGCAGAGATTTTCAGTGGATAAAAGAAAATGCCCAATTTAATGAAAGGCTTAAGCAAAATAAAGGAAGACACAAATCTTTCGGGCCGATTCCTTTTCTACCGGCCCAAAAAGAAGAGGGGAATACCGCGGGCGATAGACACTCGCAGTATCAGCCGGCCCCCCGGGGGTTTTGGGTTTAATGTTTCTATCACTTGTACTTGTACTGCATTTTTCGCAGGGGCCCCAATTAACAATAAAACTAACGAAAAACTGTCGTCCGTTTTTGTATTGGAAGTGAAACAGGGGGGAAAGGTTGTCGTTTCTTTTTTAAACTAGGACCATACATATGTATTCTACTGATAAAAATTGCATCAAGATTTGGCTTGCCTAATTTAAAAAATATATATATATATATATATATATATATATATATATATATATATATATATATATATATATATATATATATATTTTAAAAAAATTTAATAAAAAAAATTTTATTTAAAAAAAAAAAAATAAAAATTAAAAAAAAAAAATTAATTTTTAAAAAAAAAAATTTTATTTTTTTTTTATTAAAAATTTTTTAAAATTTTTAAAAAATTTTAAAAAAATTAATTTTTTTATTCAATTAAACCAAAAAATTTTGTAATAATTTTGGGGTAAAAGGGGAAATTTTTTTAAATTTTACAACAAAGTTTTTTGAAAAAACACCAAAAAAGGGGCCCCGAAAAGGAAAAGTTTTAAAATTTTTTTAAAAAATTACTTTCCGTTCTAAATATTTTAAAAATTTTTAATTTATTTCGCCTTTTTGAAAAAATTCCCAAAATTTTCATCAAGGGGAAGGTTAAAAACCCCCCCCAAAAAAAAAGAAAAAAAAAAGGGAAAAATTTCCGGAAAAGGGGGCCCCAACGAAAAAAAAAAAAACAAAACCCCCAATTGGATTTTAAAAGTTCCAAAAATTAAGGTTTTTTCCTTTCGGGGTCAAAAAAAACACTGGGGAGCGGGGTTTTTTAAAAAAGCCCTTTTAAAAATTAAAAAAAACCTATAAAGTAATAAAAAACAATTACCCCACTTTACCAAAAAAATTTTTTAAAAATTTTTATGTCAAAATTTTAAAATTTTTTAAAAAAAAATTTTTGAAAAAATTTTAAAAAAAAGGTTTTTTTTAAACCCCTAAAAAACAAAAAATTATTGGGGTTTTGTATTTTTATATGCCTAAAATTTTTTTTAAAAATTTGGCCCCTCCACCCATGCTTTCCCCTTTTCCGTTTTATTTCAAACCCTAGGAACCCTTTTTTTTGGAAGGTTTTTTTCTTTTTTTATGGAATTTGTTCCAAAAAAAATTTTTTTTAAATGGGTTTTTTTTTTTCTATTGGTTTTTTTAAAAATTTTTGAAAAACTTAAAAATCGTTTTTTTTTTAAGGCCGAAAAAAAAACTTAGAATATTTTTGGGGGAAAAAAAATAGTTTAGGAAACTTTTGGATGAAACCAAAAATTATTTTTTTTTCCCATTTAAAAATTTTTAAATTTTTTGGGGTTTTCCTTTTTTGTTGGGGGAAATTTTCCTTTTTAAAATTTTTGTTTTTATATTTTAAAAAATTTTAAAAAAAAAAATTTTTTAAAAAAATAAAAAAATATTTTAAAAATTTTAAAATTTAAATTTTTTTAAAAAAATAATTTATTTTAAAAAAAAAAAAAATTATTTTTTTAAAAAAAAAATTTAAAATTTTTAAAAAAAAATTAAAAAATTTTAAAAAATATATAAATTTAAAAAATTTTTTTACGTATTTTAAGGGCATGAAAACCCCAATTCTTTTTTAAAAAATTTTTTAAAAAAACCAAAAATCCAAAAGGTTGGGGGCTTTAAACTCGGCTACCCCAAAAATTCATTTTTAAAAAATTTTTGAAATTTTTTTAAAAAACGTAAAAAAAACCAAAATTCTTTTTTAAAATGATAGACTTTCAAAATTTTTATTTCAAAATTTTCAGTAAGATAAATAAATTAAAATTTTATTAAAATAAAAATTTAAATTTTTTAAAATTTTATTAATTTAATTTTTTATATATATATATATATATATATATATTATATATATATATATATATATATAAAAAATATATATATACAAAATATATATATATATATATATATATATATATATATATATATATATATATATATATATATATATATATATATTTGAAAAGTGAACCACCGGGGAAACCATGCGATTCAACATATTTATATTTTTTTTTTTAGTTTTCGGTGTCATGTCTGTCCCTTCTGGAAATAATATCATGATATGTTTGTACGCCATATCAGTAACGTAGTCGACATAGTTTTTAAAAATCTTTTGATCCTTTTCCCAATTTCTTGTAATAAAAATATAAAATGCTTGTTGCATTACCCAACCTAAAAAAAATTAGAATTACACATTCAGTAATCCAAAATACTAGCGGTAAGACAAAGAAACATTAAAATAATTTTTAGCGATGGTTTATTTATGCCTATTATAAACATACCTATATGAAATCGTTTAATAATAGTCCTTATTAATGCATGATTTTCTATTAATAAACGATTTATAGTATAGGCAACTAAATATACACAAAACAAATAGTGAGCCTATTTATAACCATTTGACTAAAAATCATTAAACCATTTGTGAGGTTTGTTGTCCAAAAGGGAAATACATCCCGAAAAAATTTTAACATAAATTATAATTGCCATAATTTGATAACAAAACGATTTTCGAAAAAATATTATAATTAACTGAAACATTAATTGGCGATTAATGATCCCAACCCTTAACGTTCTCGCTAGGTTCGCGACTTAAATGGCCTGAAACATTAATCGCCTATTATACAGGGTGATTCCTTAGTTGAGGCTTTTTTTAACTGCGTATAAAACTCGTTTAAAGAAGCAACTTTTTTAAATATTTTTTTTTCAAAAATCCAAAATTAACAAAGCTACATAAATTTATTTGAAAATGTGTCTAGTGCGATCCTGGGTATAAAAAAAATGTTTATTTCTTATTTACGTTTGCTTGTTGCCATGTTAATCACGCATTATGAACCAGTCGCTTTTCTTTTACCGGACGAGGCGAGGGTTGATTTTACATTATTGTTAAGTCCCAATGGCACAATACGGAAGCAATAAATACGTGAATATGTTGCTCATTTATGGAGAGTGTCGTCAATCTGCGACCGCTGCTTCGAGATTGTATGCGCGACGGTTTTTCTTGCGGACACATCCTGGACCCAGGTGTTTTATTAACCTCGTTTAACGGGCTAGGGATACTGGCGATTTGCAAGAGCATCGTGGAGGGCATGCAGGAAGACCGACAAATCCCAAAAATTTGCAAAGGGAAGACCAAGTTTTAAATCTTATCGGGAAATATCCAATAAGTACTCGGATGATTGATAGTGAGGTCGGTTTACGTCAAAAAAAGTGTGGACAACATTGTGGAAAAATCATGTTCAACGTGTCCAAGCACAACAGCCAGCAAACTTCCTGGGCTATGACAACCTATTTAAGACAGGACCGTATTTCGCACACTAAATAAATTTAATTTTTCTTAGTTTTAAGTATTTTGATTCTATATACCTTTATCTTTAAGTAGGTATTAAAACAGGAGCAATTAAAACAACCCCAACAGCAGCCATGGAGTGCCTCTTAGACCTTCCACCACTTAACCTCATAGGGATGGAAGAGGCAAAAATGAGCTACTTTCGACTGCAACAGAAACTAACTGGTGTTTACGCTAGTTTGGGACACAACAATATAAAAAGTCAGGTTGACGGTAACATCCTGGACGAGAGAACAGACCAGATGATTCCCAAATACTCATTCAACAAAAGCTTCGAGGTAAAAATTCCAGATCGAAGTAAGTGGCAGCAACCCGATCTCCCCGGCACGGTTGAAGACATCATCTGCTATACGGATGGTTCCAAAACCGAGCAGGGAACTGGAGCGGGCGTGTACAGTGAAATTAGGAATTTACAATTCTCCATTCCACTAGGAACACACAGTTCTGTATTTCAAACGGAAATATATCCTTTACTGCACTGTGCAAAAGAAAATAACAGGAGGGCTTATAAAAACAAGCGGATCTGCATAATAACAGACAGCCAAGCGTCACTAGGGGCACTAGTAAACCCCAAGGTAACGTCCAAGCTGACATGGGAATGCCAAAAAGAACTGGAAGTTCTGGGAGAACGCAACAAAGTAACTCTCTTGTGGGTACCAGGACATTTGGGAATGGAAGGCAAGTAAAAAGCGGATGAGCTAGCGAGACAAGGATTATCCACACCATACATTGGGCCAGAACCTACCCTTGGAGTGACCAAAATCACAGCACAAGGGCAAACCAGTAAATAAAACCGAAACAAACACGAAGAATACTGGGGAAACCTCGGTAGAATAAGACATGGAAAAAGCTTCATAAGAGGCCCATCCAAAAGAACGAAGGAAGAACTACTCAGACAAAGTAGGAAAAGGTTGGGATAACAGCAGGGCATGATAACCTAAGAGGACATCTACACAAGATAGGCTCATACAATGGGAAATGAGCCCACAGGAATATATAAGCAACCAATCTCGGGGTTATACAGACTTGTAGAAGGAACAAGACTAATGGGATGATTGATATAAAAGACAATGGGAGGTTAGGCACAAAATGCCCATAGGGCTGCGCTGCCTCCGGTAGTTAATCAAGGCGGCTCCCAGGGAAGACGAAGAAGAAGAAGAGTTATTAAAATGATTGTTTAGGTAATTTTTCGGCCAAGAAGTTCCAATCGACACGAGTACGGTGATTAGAAATTATTATTGAGGTTTCATCATTGTTGATAGCATCTCCTGTGACTTGTATCTCACATCCCCATCCTTTCGTTAAAATAGTCTAAAGAATAAAAGATAAATAAATAAGATTCAAATGCAGAATACACTGGTGGCTATAAAAAAACCGGAAAATTCCTCGCCAACCGCTTATTTAGACTCGGATAACAGTAGAGTTGCTAACAGGGCATGATAACCTAAGAGGACACCTACACAAGATAGGCTCATACAATGGGGACCCATGTGCGACGAGGGGGAAGAAACAGCCTACCATATCCTGTGCGAATGTAAAGCATTGAATTACAAAAGACAGGCATTATTTGGCCAGCCGAAATGAGCCCACAGGAATATATCAACCAACCAATCTCGGGGTTATACAGACTTGTAGAAGGAACAAGACTAATGGGATGATTGATATAAAAGACAATAGGAGATTAGGCACAAAAAGCCCATGAGGCTGCGCTGCCTCCGGTAGTTAATCAAGGCGGCTCCCAGGGAAGACGAAGAAGAAGAAGACGTATTAAAATGATTGTTTAAGTAATTTTTCGGCCTGAAAATGCTTTTAAAGCTATTAAAATTTCTTTTTTAAACCATTTACTTTATCGTACGTTATCGTTGTAAAACTGCATGTAAAACAAATATGATATATGATACACAGATATTAAAATTGACACGGTTTCCAATGACGTTACCAGGAGAGTGCGGCTTGTATGAAAAGAATCAGTTTGTTAAGAAAATACATATAAATAAGCGAAAAAAAAATTTAAAAGTAAAATAAATATTTTGAATATTATAAAATACCAATCAATTGTAATACATACTTTAGGCAAGCTAACATTTTTAAGTAGGGTCAGCTCGGTTCGACTATTTTAAAAAACGAAAATCGCTAGAATCATCGTGGAATCAGCTGATTGACATTTGCCATCCAGTAATGAATATGTAACTTCTCAATTTTTATTTTATATTATATTAGCGTCTTATTGTGTAATGCTTAACAATTCTTGGAATAAATACATACATGTTTATTACTGATTATTTTGTTTATTTTATTATATATCGAATATTGGAATAATATATTAATTGGAATAATATTGAAAGCAGCCAAAAGTTTTAATAA
>JAHBCN010027633.1:0-10090 GCA_019359885.1 Listronotus oregonensis | reverse complement strand
GCTTAAAAAATTGATTAATGGGGGGTACTATCGTCAAAAAATTTGGTCACGTTTGCCCAAAAAATAGGGGCCCCTTACGTAAATTCCCAAAAAAATCTGAAAATTCACATAAACGTTTAATAAATTTTTATTCCCTATACGGGCATGACTACGTTACCTATATATATCATTGGACCAATTTATGATATAACCACCCAAAAGCAATTTTGTAAAACCCGGGTTCATCACAATGCTAAAACAAATTTACCGCTAAATATATTTCAGTCAACAAGCTGACAATGACGCTGATGTACTCATAGAAACTGCAATTTCAATTTAATCCAACTGATGTAAATGTTGTTGTTTATGAAGATGTTGATCTGTTGTATAACTTATCACTCGAACTCCAATTGAAAAAATCATTTATTTTTTGAAACCAGGCATGGCTCAACAACCATCCCAAATATTTTCAAACTCGAGTTTATCGGCTTTTCGTAAATGTAAAAATCACATTTTATTTTTACATGCTGTGATTGATTGTGATACAACCTCTGCAATGTTCTGGAGGGGTAAAACAACAGCTTTTAAATTATTTGAAAAACAAGACTTAGTTACATCTGCTAAAATTTTTGAAGATATCAACTCTACTCTAGAAACTATAATTACCCACGGCATTCGGTTTCTTCTTACAGTGTATGGAGCTCCAGAAAAAGATACTTGCGTAGAACTTGCGTTACTTATCTCTAGCAAAACTTACTCGAAATAAAAAACGTGTGCAATTACCTTGCCTTCTTCCAACCTCGGCTTCTGCTCAACAACATTTTTATTGGGTATATTATCAGGTTCAAGTGTGGCTTGGTAATCAACTGAACCCAAAAGAATGGGGTTGGAGGCTAATTGATAATGTATTGGAACCAATTCACACTATTTCCACCTACACCAAAGAAGGTCCTTAATACTATTTTTTACAACTGCAAAAAGGGGTGCAATTCAAAATGCGGCTGCAAAAAAGTTGGTTTATTTTGTTCACCGGCATGCACATGTTGTCAAGGCCAGTCGTGTTCAAATATTTAATCTCTAACAAAAGAAGATCCTTACATCAACGACGAAACAACATACATCAGTTGTTTGAAAAATTTACATCAACCCAGGAAGAAGATGAAAAAGAAAAAGGAGATGGAGAGGAAGAAAAAGAAGATGAAGAAGAAGAGGAATATATTGAATAAGAAGACCTTTTATTCTACTAGAATTTCATAAAATAGACAGTAAAGTAGGCCTACTGGGGAAACCATGTTATAAAAAATACGTCAAGTATACTACCTTACAGGTGACGTGGAAACATCTGCATAGTATATGGAATAAAACTTTAGTAAATTTTAAATCGCTTTTTCTCAATAATGGTGAGTTTTAGGAGAAAAAGTGGATGAACATTATTTGTAGACAATTATATAGTCTAAAATTTTTGTTTTAACTATTTTTATCATGGAGCTAACCATTTTGCTAAAAAATCCAAAAAACCTGTATGACCTTGTATACAATTTTTTGCACACAATAGATCGATGGGGTCTTTTCACAATTTCATTATAATGGTATCCCTAACGTTCATGTGAATTTTCAGCTTCTTGGGAATTTATGAAAGGAAAAATGTCTATTTTGACCGGATAAAATACTCTAAAATATGGAAATTTATGAATCTTATTGCAATCAGACTGGCCACAATGTTTTCAGATAACGGAAATTCTCAATAGTCAAGTAAATGAAAAACTGAGACAAAACTGTACATAAATCTGTACAGTTTTCCATTGTGGCGCAATTCTCAGGTCTCCGAAGATGCTTTCGAGCGAAAAAAAATCATTAATTATTAATGGGTGGAAAAAATGGTCCCAATAATTTTTGCCGAAAAATCGAGTTTTCGAAATAGCGAGACCGAAAAGTCCTCTTATTTCAGCTGCCCCTCTACCGCTAGAATGCCGCTATCTTCATACTTACGGACTTGTAAGCGGGCGGACGAATTGTTCCATTATTCGGGCAATAATGTACATTTTTTAATCATTTAAAGTTCATCGGAATGGGAAAACCCGTACCTATCATTGCATAAGAGTTTGGGTCCATTTTGATTTTCTAGAATATTAAAAAAGCGGCCAAAGTTTTTTTCAAATATTTTCAGAGTATTTCAAATTTTTGATATTTTTTGAAAAAATGGTTTGTTATAACATTTCTTTTTGTAATGAGACCTTAGCAAGTGTTCAATGATCCCGAAAAATCCTTCACCATCTTTCTTGTGTTTTGATAAAAATTCTTTTGCCCACTATTTTTAGCCGCCCGGAGTTCTAAAAAATCGTATGTTACAATTTTTCGACGGCCCTTTTTGGAAAAATATTGGAGTTGCGAAAAAATGGGAAAGACCATTTTTGTAGATTTCGAGGTGATCTTCATTTTTTGTCTAAACAAAAATTCTCTAATTCGCATATTTTGGATATATTCGCGGGAAACTCATTTTTGGGATTTGGGGGGGGGACATTTTCAGCGGGTTACCACATCGGAATCGTAATAAATATTTTCTCGCTCGAAAGCATCCGCGAAGACCTAGGAATTGTGCCACAAATGAAAATTGTACAGATTTATTTACAGCTTGGGTACTTTCAAGTCTTCAGTTACTGGACTTCAACGACATACTGTTTAGTTTTGGTTCTATTGTCCCTTTCGCATAAAAAAACAGCAATAATTAATATTCTAAAGTAAGTCGCACAACAACTTTTAGAAAGATATAGAAAAATATTGATACAGGCCTATAATAATTAGAAGGAAAAGTTTAAAATTATTTCCTGAAGTTATGATTCATACATGCGTCGTTACAGCTCTCCACAAATTTTCCTAGGTGTTACTCGAACATGCAACACCCGGTATAAATGAGCCACTCTGTAAAATCAATTGTTCTTTTGGAATTAAAACAGCAATTGTCTTAATAAATATACCTGTGGTCCGTTTTTCAAGCAATAAAAACTTACGACGGCCAGTCGAGATGTCCAATAAAAACCCGAAAGAGTGTTTCTCTAAAAACTACAGTCAAGGTTTTTATTATTTTGCTTATAAGGCACGACATTAGGGTAATCGTACTACTTGTTTCAAGTTAATGTGATGTATCTCGTAAATACGTTTAAATGTTCTCTTGTACTATATGGGACTTGAATGGTTGGTTGTTTGCTTTGGTATATAGTCACATAAATTGTTAATACACATCAATTCTCTTGCGGTTGAAGATGATAAGATAAATTAACTTGGAAAAAACCATTAAATACTGTATTGAGAAATTGCTTACTATACAGGATGCAGGAAAGGAATAATAGACAAATTTACATGCAAAAGCCTTTATAATGTTGTCAGTTTATGATAAATTGCATATTTTTTTTTAAATAAAAATTAGGTCCCAAATTAAACATGTTTTCACTTTAGGCTATTGTTTCTTAAATTGGTTTAAGGCATATCTTTTAGGAAGATCACAAATTGTACTTTAAAAAATGGTATGTAAAAAAAAATAAATTGTAGTGTTTCTCAGGGTTCTGTCCTTAGATCTTTATTATTTTTAGAATGATCCGACATGACGTATCCCATGGCCCGACCCCATGGGGCAGCGGAAGGTCATCCTATTGAAGACCCCCTCGCCTCCGCTCGGTCAGTGATCTTCGGCCAAATTCATTTGCCTCAGTAAACGATGGGACCCAAGGACAACAGATTTCTGCATTTTCATTATCAGTTGTTCGGGAAAAACATGCGGGAATACACTTCACCCCCCCCAAACATTTTCCTTTACCCCCCCCAAAACGCCGACAATCAGGACGACCAATCGTACTTTAAAACCCCCCGACAGACCTCCAAGTTCGCCAAGTAGATCCTGATTTTGGGGCCTTTTTCTTTTTTTTCCCCCATTGTATCGATGTTATTTTCAGGGACGGAGAACTCAATGACATAAAAAAGAGTTATTCCTTTAAAAAAAAAACGATATCAAGTTTATTCAAGCGACTTTGATGCGTAGTTGGGAATGCTTAATTCCAATATATACGTCAGTTGTCATTTTCCACTACTGCCCCGATATGGGGGGCCAAATGGCATAATTGGAATTTCATCTATGAGAATAACATCTGAGATGATAAATAAAGCCCCCAAGCGCATCGTTATGCCGTGGACTTTTAACCACAAAAAACATATACGGAAAATTTTTGGAAAAAGTACATAAATGTTTTGGGGCTGTCGACAGGGGGGGAAGGGGCCTGACAAGCAGTATCGGTTTTTTTTAAAGAAAACTGACTTCGGTAGACCAATGTGTTTACCCCCCCACCCGGGGGAATGTTAGGGGGAAACCCCTTTTGGACTCAGACTTCAGCTCGGCATTTTTTTAAAAACCCAAACGTGAGGTTTCAAGATAGATTGAATTTTTCTATGTTTCGGTAAAATACTTCGTGTTGCGCTTCTTATTAATGTGTAGAGGAGAGCATCTGCTGTTCTGCTCTTTTAACTGCAGTTCTTAAGGCTTTAGACTGAAGTCTTTTAAGTGAATGGTCGCCGTTTGGATCTATTGCAAATTTGACACCAAATTTTTCCACTGCCTTGAATAGATATTATATATATATATATATATATATATATATATATATATATATATATATATATATATATATATATATATATATATATATATATATATATTTAAGGGGTTCTTCCCCCGGGAATTTTTTTAAAAAAACCTCGAGAACTCGAGAAATCATATTTGAGTCTATGAAATTATAAAATAAAATTATTTGGGTTTGCCGTTTGTTTTAAACGGGCGGCAGCGGGGCGGCAGGGGCCAAAGCGCAGTGGCCTTTGATCTCAGGCTCGCGCGGGGAAAAAGCGCTCGGGGGGGTCGTTTTATACATGATACAATACAGGGTAATATATACACGTTCATTCTTTTTTTCTACTCTAATTGTGTTCAGATGGTTTAAAAAGTTATCCTGGGGCTGGCAAAATTTTTTGGGTAGGTTTTGAGGCAAGCAAAAAAACTTGTCATATTTTTCCCAAAACCCCAACAAAACTGCAGACCTGGCTAGTGAGAGGCCCCCCTTAATTATTAAAAATTTTTTTTTTTCCAAAAAAATGTATTTGAGGCAATATGCAATTTTATATGTTGTAGTCTGTTGGGGTTTTTTTTTTTATTTAAAACCCTTTTTTTTACAGAAATTCATTTTTTTTTTATTTTTTACTCCGAAATTCCGACTAGAAACCTCATGGTTTGGGGTTAAAATAGTAACGCGGGGTAAGAACGCAAACAGCTGCCGATAAACGTTTTCTCTTACACTACAGCAGCTTGTCTATAGCCCCCCCGGGGTCGCATCATACATTTTTTTTTAGATTACCAGGCATATGGAAACCCCCACCAAAATGATCTTTTTTTTTTAAGAATTTTTTTTTTTAGTTATAAATAAACCCTTTTAAAAATTTTAAAAAGTTGCCTCAAAATACTTTTTTTATTTTTTTGCAAAATTTTTTTTGCACGCGCCTTCGGGTTTAAAAAACCCCGACAAAATCGTCTGACGGATTTTTTTTAAATTTTTAAAAAACCCTTCAACTCAACATATAAAAATTGCATATTGCCTCAAATACATTTTTTTAAAAAAAAAAAAAAATTTAGGGTTGATTTTTTCCCCGCTACTCACCAACCAGGTCTGCAGTTCCGTTTGGGGTTTAATAGGGTATATGACAAAAATTTTTAAATTTCCTTTTTCCCAAAAAAATTCTGCCCTCGGGCCAAGTGGGGGACAGCAATTTGTAAATTTCTCGACAACCCGAGAAGACCCGAGAAATTAGCCTCGAGAATTCTCGGGGGCCCAAAAAAATTTATAAGCTCGAGGGGAAACATGAACCCTTTTTTAAATATATATATATATATATATATATATATATATATATATATATATATATATATATATATATATATATATATATATATATATATATATATATATATATATATATATATATAGTTAATCCTCTACGAGTTCCCCGGGAAAAAACTGGAATGTGAAAAACTTTTTTTCCAACTAACATTTTTTAAAATTTTTTAAAAATTCAACAAAAAAGAAAATCAAAAAAAACGTTAAAATGTATATTTACATACTTCAAGTTTTTTAAAAAAAGACTGAATGCAACAAACCCGGGCACCCCCCGAACTTCTTTTTCTCGTTATATTTTTTATTTTTTTTTCACCCCCCTTCCTTTAAACCTTTCCTGTTAGAGTAAAAAAAAAAAAAAATATTATATTGAAGAGTGATCACAAAACAAATGTAATTTGTCTAACTTATTAAGGGGAAAGGTTTTTTTTTAAATTTTTTTTTTGGGTTTTTAAATATCCCTGTCCAAACACCTTTTCCGCTAAACAAAATTTAAGGGGCCCAAAATTTTTAACGTGGGTACCCAATAGTGATTGGGGGTTTTGTTTTTAAATCACTTTTTTGAAAATATATATATATATATATATATATATATATATATATATATATATATATATATATATATATATTTATATATATATATATATATATATATATATATATATATATATATATATATATATATATATATATATATATATATATATATATATATATATATATATATATATATATATGTATATATTAGTTCAGATGTTTTTTTTTGTTTTTTTGGCAACTGTTCAAGAAACATTAAAAACTTTTTTTTTTTTTCTTCGTTTTTTTGATTTTCCCAAAAAATTTTTTGACTTTTAACATTTTAAAATTTTAAAAAAAACAAACAAAAAAAATTTAAAAATTTTTTTTAAACCCCAAAACTAAATTTCCCCTGAAGAATTTTTTTTGCACAACCCCCCTTTAAAAATAATAATTACGTTGTTAGAGGTATGATTTTTGCTAATTGCATTACAATTACGGGGTTTTCAAAAGTTTGGAAACTTAGGGTGTGGCTGAGACGGCTACATGTTTCACCCTTGTTGGGGATGATCACATCCGCTGTAAGCCAAGACACGACTGACGAAGGCTCACCAAGTCTACAAAACAATTCTCTGTAAATGTAAGGAGAGATTTAAATGACTCTGGTGCCATCTAACAGACTAATCCCAGTGCAACCAAACCTCTCTTGGATAAAAATACTTTTCTTATAAAAAATTAATTTCAACTGATAAAAAAGAAAATTCTGTTAAATTTTATAAAAATACTTTTAGCCACGCTTATTTTAAAGTTTTAAAGATCTTGAGGTCAATTTTTGTAAAGTGCCTATACCTATCTTTCCTCGGAAAAATAATGCGGACAAAAATTTTAGGTTTTTTTTGTTTTGACTTAAGTTTTTTTGCAATTATTTTGCAATATTTTTTTAACCTCTCAAAGGCGCTATTTTAATATCAAATTTCACATTTTACAAAAAGCTTTCTACATATTTTTGCTAAAATTGCCTATAATTCACACTGTTCTCAATAACGCAAGCCTAATTTGAATAACCTTTTGTATTTTTTTTTAATATTTAGACACCTAAAAACTATAATCAATCATAGAATTTCTTTTACAAATTTCGTTTCTTAAAATAAAACATAAATTATAGCTAAATCAGCTTCAGCCGCAGAAACTGGATCATTACCATAGACTATAGATAATGTAGACACCCTAACAGAGCCCCAGGGAACAACCACAAGTGGCAACACGGGCAAACTTTCAAAGCGCCAGAATACGAAATCACGTAAATTTGGCGTGATTGCAAAATAATTTACCCTCTGGGGTTTTTGATGTGTAAAGCGACGTAACGAAGAATTAATTCAGAAATTAGGTTTTTTGTTCCTCGTATATTAAGAGCATTGAAACGATCGAAATTTTAACGAGTTGCGACTTGTTTAGTTTTAAATTGAAAAAGCAAATTTCTGTTTTTGGGCCTAGAAACAATGACTTTAACTCGGTAGAAACAGCAAATTGTTTCCTTTTGTTATTTAAGTTATCAGGATCATAATAACGATCAACTGGCCGTAAATATCACACAAGTCAACAAATTTAAATTTTTGTAAAGTAACATTGATAAAAATAGGTGTGTTTAAAGTATTTTATGTTTTACCTATCTATTATTGATCTATAATACCTTAGAAACGGAATATGTTATGATAGCAACAATACCTGCTATCACACCTAGGGCATTACAAGCGGGCATTATGATAATGCCCTAATGCGCTAATATGGAAATTTTATTGCTTATCCAATTTTATTTCTCTCACAATAAAGATCAAGTTTATACAAAAATAATTTTTTCTTTAAACAATACTAAAAATTAAACTTTATTTCCAAAATAAAAAATTTCAAATTTGTAATGTCCCGGAAAATGTAGCTGATCCCACTATAGAATGGTCGGTGTTTTTTGTGATGGTAGCACTAACGCTATTTTGTATAGAAAAACAGTCCATTAAAGAGTTTTCAATAGTCGATAGGAATTAACCTTGGAAAATTTAAATGAATTGGCAATCATTTTGGCTACTTTGTTTTTGGATGAAATACTTTCTTCATATATCCTTCAGCTACTGAAGAGCTTTTCCATTTCCCATGTTGTTTTAGCGTTTAAACAGCACTGCCTCAACAAGTAAAGTTGACGATGTGCACGAAACAGTGGCCGGTAAGCTTCTGCATTATCCAGTTTTAAAATTTTGCCATCAATGTTGGGACGGTTCCTATGGTATTTTTTTCCCAAAGGGTTGTACTGTACATCGACCCTTTCTATAGGTAAGAAAAAATCTTCGCTCCTTTATTCCAGCTGGTCTTAATGTTGTGTACTTTTTATTAAATTTAAAGCGCCTAAATCTTCTTCAATGATAGTAAAACTTTTTGAAGTTGAAGTTTTAGTTTCTGGTACCTTTATAACCAAGACTGTTCCTCTATCTTCAATGTCATCAATGGTCATTTTGACCAACTCATCTCGTCTTAAACCTCCAAAAACACCCATTACCAATATGACTTTGTGTACCAAGTAGATATCATCAAGAGCCTTCTTAATAAATTTTAATATTTGTTCTCCTTCCAAAACTTTAGACTTCTTCGATATGAGACGATGGTATTGCGAAATGTCTATATTTTCATAGACCATCAACGTAGACCTTAGGGTGGAATACTTGGTCCAGAGAGAGTTCGGACTGTATTTTTCCGACTAAAAATAATAAAGTTTGTTAAACATATGTATTAAAATAAAATCAATAACTTACCAGTTCCTGGGAAAAATGCCATTAAAACGTTTTCGGTTATTTGAAGAATTTGGGGTTCGATCTTTCCAAATACCAAATATGCCATACTCCCGATCATACTGTTGCCTTGATTTAACTGGCAAAAGATTTTCGGTCGCTTTTATGGCCTTTTCTCTTATATTTTGTGGAATTTCTTCCATTTTGAGCAAATCGTTAAATAAAAAATGCCAACTGACTAAATGACAGAAACATCAAAGTCAAACTTAACACCAGTCATTATCTACTTACGTATACAGGTACAGGTGCAACTTATTTTTTATATTGCGAATAAATAATGTAATTAGTCATTGAAAAACTCTTTTTTGGGTAAAACATAAAGCATTATGCACCACGGGCTTTACTGGACTATAATGCCCATCAGGTCGAAATCTAGCCCTCGGGCTATTTCGACCTTCAGGGCATTATAGTCCCAGTAACGCCCTTGATACATAAATAGCTATTAGAGTCCTAAATCCAAAAACGAGAAGCTAATTACTGTAACACGTACAATTTTTTGTTATAAAAAGAAAAAAGAGGAGAAGACATATTTTTGCAATCGAATATATTCTTTTAATATAAACATATAAAACATGTCAAATTTTTACAAAAACTTTAATGAGAATTCGTTGTTATGTGAATAAAAAATATATTGCACGAAATATGATACAGCGACAAAAACGTTCACTTTTTTCTTTTGTGTTCTGTAGCATGCCTTTTTAAAAACCAACAGTAGTCGCCCAACATAGGTGAGTTCCAGAATCCCTGGTATCTTGTTTCCATTGTCCTGATGTTCTGGTGAAACCTCTTTCAATGGGAATACACCCTAGTAATTCATAGGTTTTCAACAGTTCA
>JAHBCN010027632.1:0-10038 GCA_019359885.1 Listronotus oregonensis | reverse complement strand
ATGTTTGTGACGTCTCTGGATTGCCCAGAAGGTAGATTTATTTTATTAATTTTTTTAAATAAATATTCAACATTCAACTTTTTAAAAACAAATTTTGGGATTTACACCTGCTATTAGATTCGTATTTCGTATTGTATACCACTTAATAAAATTAAGACTTTATACTATATAGATTTGAAAGTTCCTCCGATTTTGACTCAAATAGTTAACGGTTTTTTATGCGAATCTGAAAAAATATTTTTTCGGCAACGTTCGTTTTCGAGATATTCACATCAAAGTTGAAAATCAAACTAACCATTTTCACTATATTTCCTTCTTGTACACAATTCTTGATTTTTATAAAAAGTGGCACACAATATTTTATAAACCCCCTTTAAAACCTTATATTTTATTTATTTTACACCTTTTTTCCCATAAATTGCGAAGCTTCACTTTTAAGCTAGGCGGCCATGATTCCCTAGTGTATACATGGTTGCGGCCACGATCCGACGTGTGAAAGTGGAGGTTTGCAATTAAATGGAAAAAAGGTGTAAAATAGATATAAAAACAAGTTTTTAAAAGGTGTTTTTAAAATATTATGTGCCAATTTAGTGTAAAAATGAAGAATTCTGTGCAAAAAGAAGGAGGAATAGTGTAAATAAGGTTAGTTTGATTTTCAACTTTGATGATGAATATCTCGAAAACGAAACGTTGCCGAAAAATATTTTTTCAGATTCGTAATCAGCGCCCCAAAAAACCCCCATATACCAAATTTGGTCAAAATCGGCGAGGAGGCAACTTTCGAGACAATTACCAGACTTTATTTAGTTATTTTAAAAATCTAATCCATGCGATGTGTACCGTCCGTCCGATGCCGATCAGTGGGCGCCTACCTTCCAACCGCCGCGCCGTTTCAACACCAAGCGATAAGGTTGCCTCTAGAAGGTATATGTTCGAAGCGACCATTGCCGGTACTTAAATAAACCAATAGGAACAAAGCATGTCTTTATTTCTTTTTAACTTGTGTAAACTTATAGGTCTATCTCTCTTTAAAACCGTTTTGAATTTTTTTTGTTTTTAAAAAATTGTTAGCTTGTCATAAGTCACAATAACCGTCAAATTATTTTAAAAAGTGCTCTAAAAAAGTGTTAATAAAAGGCTCGATAAAAGGTTTGTAACTCTAAAAATAATTGTGCAAAAAATGTAAATTATAAAAGGTAGGATTGTTCATCTTATGTTGAATATAAAAATAAATATATAGTTATATTTTCTATCTATCCTATAGCCCCAGATTAAAGATAATATAGTAAAAGTAATTTCCACTAAGAAATAAGGACGTATTTAATATTTACTTGTATGTAGAATTTTATCTTAAACTAGCTCTTTGTCTTTTATCAACGTATGAATATTAGTAGTTTTTCAGTTTAATGAATTAATAAAAGTAAACAGATCTTAAGTGTTTTAAAAACAAATTCTGTAACTTTAACTGGTTATATATCTCTGTTTATTAAGCATCATATATTTAACAATATTTCGCGCCTATCTCGCTGGCTCAAGTATTGCTTTTGCTTATTTTTCTATTCGAACTTTGAGAGGCTGAATTTAGATATATTGGGCACTGGTAATAGTTTTTATTTCTAACATAAGGCATATTAGCCTAATAAAATTACTAATAGGTTATGTAGCACCAGACCCCTTTACCTAAAGTCATTTCTTATGACAACAATTTACACTATAAAGGTGAAATTACTGTATGTCTGCTTAGTAAACTTGCAGGCAAAAGTCTACAAAACAAGTATTACAAAAACAATTTTCCACATATAGCAGCCTTAGTTGTCTGCAAATTTGCAGAAGCTTGAGAGGTGCTGGAAATAGTCTGCAAAGATGTTATATCAAAAAAGTTGACAGATTTTTATTTTTTCTTTATAAAAAAAAAGAAGGAAATATGGATATGTATATACTATAATTATTAATTTAATAAAAAGCAGTAAAAATTAACTTTATTGTTAATTTGACATTAAAAGAACACAAAAAAATAAACAAAGATACCTTGTTCAGGTGTTTTTATCAGATTACAGGATAATATATTTATAATTTACTATTGCTATCCTTCTTTTATGCATAGCCCAGTAAAAAAAAAATATATAATTCACTATACCAGAATAGCCATTTTTTCTTATATAACTTTGTCTTTCTAGGTAAACCAGCGATAGTAAAACAGTTTCTTAAAATTAAAAGTGGCGGATTTTCATATTCTTTTTCGAATAGGTGGCCCTTGAGTTGCATCTGCAAGTTGGCCATATTTGCAGATCTGCAAAGTTGCAGCTGTAGATATGTATTATATTTCGACTGTAAATTGCCATTGATCAATATCCGTTAACCTCTGTTTTAAATAAAAATATTGACACAAATAACTATAAATACATATAAATTACATCTTATTTTAAAAAATACATTGTTTCCATATGATATTTTTTTGGAGGCTTTAGGGTTTCTGATAACGCTAAGCCTAAAGGGCAGAAAACAGTTTCAAAACGTCGAACAAAACTCGATCCAAATGGGAATAATGTCAGTCTGATAGGAGAGCATGTTTCATTCATTAAGTGAAACTTACCTTCAGTATGTTATTTGTTTTTGGAGTTAATTTTCTTAGTATCTGTTTAAGTCTTCCAATCTTTTTTTAAATTTTGGATGCTTGGACTCAATAAACGGTCCCCATTCAGTAGGTTTTGTAGGAAGGGCCAAAAGACTTTAATGTTCTCCTGATTTTGTATGTGATACAACAAGTTGTGTGACTTGTAAGAGTTATGTAGGTAGCAATTATTGAAATAACTTTTGTTTGATAGGGTGGATTTTCCTGCAGAACATTGCAATCTAAGCTCAGAAAGCATCCATTAATTGATGTGGGCTCAAAATGGGGTGAGAGGGGTCCAGCAATATCTCGTTAAAGGGAGCGGGGTGTCATTAAAAATCTATGTATCTAAATATCAACTTTTTAATTCAAAAAATATAATAGACAATAAAAAAGAAATCATGTATTTTTTAAAAATTTTGGTAATTGTTAGGATGCATGCCTCCACTTTTTTGGGATGTAAAATCAACATGATTAAATTCTTTTTGAATTGTCAAATATTTTTATTCTTAAAGTTTATCAAAAATAGAATAATTTGAAAAAAAAATCAAAATGTAAATTTTTTGATAATATATTATTATTTTTTTTAATATTTAAAAAATCCAAAAATTGATATTTTTGAAATTATTTGTCTTTACACCTAGAATATGAAACAAATCACTAGAAATTGCTATTGCTTAAATGGATGCATTTAATGGACAAAAAACTTGAAAAACACCCCTTTTTGTTATTTTCAAAATAAAAAACACTGATTTTTTTTTGATTTTTCTTCGATGATTCATAAATTCGCCGTAAAATAGAACAAAATGAAGAAAAAACATGTCAATATCTCTATTTTTGATTTTTTATTATTAAATATAGGTGGAGCCACACATCTAAACAATTACCAAAAATTTTTTTAGTGTCCCATTTTTCGCACAAAAAAATGTTCATGGATGGTGAATTTTGTAAAATTATTTTTAGAACAAATAAAAAGTAATGTTCAGAATCTTTAAAAGAAAAAAAGAGTGTGATATCTTATAAAGCAAAATAAATCAAGAGGAAAATAAATTTATTTATTTTAAAATCAAAAAGTAAATGTCATTTAAGGAAAAGGGGGGGGTCTAACGATATCTTATGGTACGTTCCACAATAATTCGTTGATTTCTCGTTTTACCTGCTACTGTTAGTCGTAAAACTCAATATACTTTAAGTACCTGCATGTAGGTTCGGACTTAAAATTTTCTTTATTTATTATTGTACCTACTTTTTGGTATATATAGGTTATAGGCAAATTGCAGGTGTTGAATATAAAGCAGAGTCTTTTCGTCCTAGTTCATCAGTCGTTTGGAGTTTGTCAAGGTATTTTCGTGTGTTTATTGAGCATCCAAAATAGATGACCTAAACTATTAATATTAGTAGGTAATTAGAACTTAAACACTTTCAAAAGGTCGGGTGCCTACACAATAGATATTTGTCAGGCAACCTATTTATGGTTGGATTTTCCACTGTGGGTTGTAATTTAAATTTTATTGCGGTCAAGAAATCAACGAATTATCGTGAAACGTACCATACCAAATCATACTAAGGGGGAGTGAGGGGTGCAAATTTAAAACAAAACACCTAACGTAATTAATGGATTCCCCCTAGCTAAAAATTCTAATAATTATGTAGAAGGAATATTTCATTTTTGTCCTAAATTATTAACTATAGCTAATTAATATTAAACAAGTAATGTAAACTTCTAAACTTTTATTTAGAAATTGATCAACTTTTAGTATGGATAATAAATTTCGGAAATGTAAATAAAATTGGTTATTTTAATTAAAATAACAAACCTGATGGTCTTTCCATTAGAATCAGATACACCCAAAAACCAACATTATTTTCAAAACTCACACTAACTTGTAAACTTTATTTTATTGGCCTATTGTGGTGATACACTCTATAATGGTCCAGACTAATTCTGTATTTTATTTTTTTATTATTATTTAGATGTCAACACGAAAAAGTCGCAAAACGAAAAAATCTTCAATTCATAACTCTCCCCTCGTAAGTAGTGCAAGTGGAAGATCATCAAAAAGATCAAGTAACTCTGTTGCATTTGAATTTGAAAGCGAACCTTTGAATAGTTCATATTCATCTGTATTTACTGATGCTGAGGAAACAGAAACCGGAAAGAAAAAGACTACTAGAAAAAGAAAAGTTTTAAATGCCGAGGATTTAGTAAATTGTTTTATTGAAAAACCAAGTACAGATAGTGCTTCAGGTTTAGAAACTCCGTTGATGTCGGGTTCAGTTAAAAAGGGCTTACCTAAGGTAACAATGGTTGTAAGACAGTGTTGAATTTTATAATAAATTTTGAACAAATATGCAACTTTGACATTATATATACTTATACAAAAAAGAAAAATATATATAGCCTAGGCCAAAGTGGTTCTATCAAGGGATCACCCAGAGCATCCTAGAGCATGTATATTCACAAAAAAAAGTTAAAGTAAACACTTTTTTTTAGGTGTATTTAGATTATTTATGAACTCACTAATTTTTTTGCATAGTTTATTTTAATGCCACCACCTTTATGTTTAAATAAAGGTTGTCAATTTTAAAAATATGCTGCCCTAATTTATGTTCAACTACCATAACTTTAAATTTAACATACTCTTTACCAATAACATATTTTTTTAGACTCCCAAATCTGCTACAAGAAGTGTTAAAAAATCCCAAAAACCTATGTTTGTGTTGCCAGATATTATCAGTTCATTAAGGTCTGATAATAATGACATGCCAGAAGAAACAGTTGTCAAAAAGGCTGGACGCTCAAAGAAAATTCGATACACTCAGGACCTTGATGCCTTTGTAAATTCTAAAAGGGATTCGGATGTTGTTGTTAAACCTAAGTCGAAAAAAACGAAAAAGCAAGATTGCCTAGTTTTTTACCTCCAGTAAGTTTTTAAATAAAAATGAGCCACTTGCATGATTTTTTTTTTTAATTCAAAAAGCGTCAAATCTGTTTCTTTGTATATTAAATAACCATCTCATAACTATCTTTTCTCAAAAAAAATAGTGTCGGCATAATTACCATTTAAAGTTAACAGTAGGAAGAATAGGTTCTTTCTGCGCCCACCGTCCACCGGTGGAGCTTATCATCTTAATATCTCTGACGTAATTAAATATTTAGGAATCTTGTGTGACGCGTTATTTAGGGCGTGGTCAATACTATCTGTCAAATGTCACATGTCAAATGTCATCTATCACCTGTCATATGTCAAAAACCACGTGACTTGGAAAATGGCCGTTACGCGCAGGATACTTGTGCTAAGACCTAATATTAATTTGCGCAAACTCGGAAATTTTAAGTTATGCCGTTCGGGCGCTATCGACTAAAATCGTTATTTAACCCTGATGATGAGTCTAAGGCGCGCGGTTTAAATTTTTTAAAATTAGTGTAACGTCGTACCTATCGAATAGCGAAAACCGCATGACTCCATCTTTAACCATAAAGGCGCTACAGCTGTTTAAAAATCGTCGAAATTCATCAATTAGCGATTAGGACGGTAACCCTATAGTAAATTGATCATTGCAGTCTTTGCGCTTTAACATCAGGCTTACATGTGGGACTAACATGGTTATTTTAGCGTCCTACACAGGTACTAAAATAATGATGCCTGTCAGCTGTCAAATGTCACCTGTCACCTGTCATATTTCGCGAACCACGTGACTTAGAACCTGCTTACGTGGATGAGACATAATTAAGAGTCCTACGCAAGCGTTAAAATAATGGCGTCTGTAAAATGTCATTTGTCAAACATCAAATGTCAAACCTAACATGTGGGGGCCCCCTACGCTTAAGCACCAGGTCTGGGGCGTAGGCTTG
Source organism: Listronotus oregonensis (assembly GCA_019359885.1). Lineage (NCBI taxonomy): Eukaryota > Metazoa > Arthropoda > Insecta > Coleoptera > Curculionidae > Listronotus > Listronotus oregonensis. The sequence goes on along the minus strand of JAHBCN010027632.1, from coordinate 3,571 downwards.
GGGCGTAGACATGGGGTGAAGAGCCTTATTATTATATTAATCTTACAATTTTTGAATAGTAAATAATAAAACACATTGTATATATTAAATTAATTTATTTAAACCACATATACAGGGTGAATCAAAAATAGGCTACATTTAATTTGCTACTAACATTACATAAAATTACAATACTACGTTCTACTTAACTAACGTTCTACTTAACCTAAAATTACAATTGTCTCTATGTAAGGAAAAATATATTTATTAAATCTTTCTTACAGATCCTATTAATGGTGAATATCTAACAAGTTTATCATGAATAATTAAACAGTAGGCACTGGTGTTAGCGGGAAAGTTTTCTTTTGTTTCAACCTCTAGTCTTACATCAATAATACCAGAATTTAATATTTCATTCTGTCTTGAACAATCAATTACAATTAGAGGCGCATACTTTTTAAAGTTTTTGGGAGTAAAAAGTGGTTCATTTTCTTTCTCGTAGTAGCTCTCTTGAAATTCGGAATACATTTCATAAAGAGTAGCTATTAGTCCTCTTGAAATCTCCAAATTTAAATTATCATACGGATAAAATTCCGAATTTAAATAAAGTTTTACATTTGATACATTACAATATATATTTATTTGTCTGCCCACGTGATTCTGAAGTTATGGCTTGACCTAAAATCATGAAATTTGGCACAGTGTTAGTCTTTAGCAGTGGCTAGAACCTAACAAAGCCCGTTTTTCGAATTTCGCCCCCGGGACAAGAATAGGAGCAAAAAAATGTTTTTTTTACCGTTAGCCGTACGGAAGGCGTCTTACGGAGACAGAGGCTACTTAATATTGTCTCTCGCCTGGCGGAGACAGGCTTTTCATCTAGTTCAAATCATAATTGTATTTTAGGTTGACATGATTGATGAAAGTACAAAACTAAATACATTATCAAAATCAAATGAAATGTCGGCTACTGATTCTGATAACAAGGAAAATGAGACTAACAATGAATCAACAACTCGTGGAGAATATATAAGAAAAACAAAAAAAAGTAGATCAAGAAGAGCTAAGAATAAACTCCTTGAATCAAACATAGAAAAGGTATGTTACGTAAAGTGTTGCGTTTTTTTTATTTTATTATTATTTATTTATTTAGTTATTTATTTATTTATTGATGACGACTTTGTAATTAATTTGAATTGTAACCTGTAGTTTTATGTTCTTCATCCTTAGTGTTTTTATTAGGTTGACCTGATTGGTGAAAACAAAGAACTTAATGGGTCGACAAAATCATCTGCTGAAAGTTCTATAAGTGATCCTGATAACAAAGAAAATGACGACACCAATTCTGATTCAACAGGTAGTCATCAGTATGTTGGAAAATCTCAAAGGGCTAGATCGAGAAAAGCTAAAAAACAAGCTAAGAAGGAAAAAGAAAAGGTATATAAGTAAGAAAGTACGATATACTGGCAAAGTTTGTTTTATATTTTGAATTATAATGTATAGCAGGGGTCTCCAAACTTTTTAGCTTAAGTGCCACACGGACTCCTCCATCAGTATTGATAGATCAAATTTTTGCCGAACAGTACATCGTCCATAAAAAAAAACATAGATTTGTTAAAGAGAATAGTAACTTCTACATTTAAAACTAAATTACAGTTAAAAACATATATCTACCTCATTTTTTCTCTTAATAATCGAACTCTTAACTACTTATCTGTTAACTGAAAACACACCAATTTTTAGTTGGCACTTTGTTTGCTTACAGTAATACAGATCAAGAAGTGTCAATAATAATTCTTGTCTTAAAAGTTAAATAAAAACCTATTCTGGAAGTCCCGGTAGGAAAGTGCCTAAAAAATAACGTAGAATAGGGTAGTAATTTAAATATAAAGATGTACAGGGTTTTCCCGTATAATTGCGCACCCCTTTAAAATCTTTATTTTTATAGATAGAAAAAAATAGTTTATATGAAAGTTGCAGGATTTTTCATGAAGATTTTCATTGTGTAAGATAGAAAAACAAATGATGATCGGAAAATTAACAAATCACTATCAACTTCGTTTTTTTAAATGGAACACCCTGTATGTGATTGAAAATTCAAAATCTGCTAATCTTCCGCTTTTCAAATATATATAACTCATCTATGTTCGGATAAACGAGTTGCAAGTTATTTGAATTTAAAATCTGTTCTTATAAGCCATAGTTAGCCATGGATACAACCCAAAGTTTGGTTGTATCCATGTTAAGTCGCGTTAGCCATGGTTCGTCTTGGAAACCAAACAAAAATATAAATATTTGACAGAAGTCAATTTGGGGTTGTATCCATGGCTAACTATGGCTTATAAGAACAGATTTTAAATTCAAATAACTTGCAACTCGTTTATCCGAACATAGATAAGTTATATATATTTGAAAAGAGGAATATTAACAGAATTTGAATTTCAATCATATACAGGGTGTTCCATTTGAAATAACGAAGTTGATAGTGATTTGTTAATTTTCCGATCATCATATGTTTTTCCATCTTGCACCATGAAAATCTTCATGAAAAATCCTGCAACTTTCATATAAACTATTTTTTTCTATCTATAAAAATAAAGATTTTAAAGGGGTGCGCAATTATACGAGAAAACCCTGTATATAACAGGAATTAAGACATGCTCCTTCTCAGAAAGGTGCGGAACATTTGTTAAATATGCAAAATGTAAAAAAAATAAAAAAAAATTCTTTTCTATTTAATCGCTCATAACTTTGCAAGTATTGAAGGTAGAAATTTTTTTTTATCAAGAAATAGTAATTTAGGCTATAAGACCGGAAAGTAGTGTTTTGCAGGTTGAGCCAAGTGGTTTCTAGGGCGAGTCCTGAAAGCTAGGCGAGACCCAAAGGTGATAAACTTAACAAGGAGTGCTCGATCCCATTTAAGCCCATATACGCCAATTTAAATGTCAATTCGGTATTTGTGACGTAATCCGTTTGCCTCTTTGTTTTGTTTACAAGTAGTATAAAGTCTTAATTTTTTAAAATATTATACATTACAGTTGTAATAGTAAGTGCATATCCAAAATAGTTTTTAAAAGTTAAATATTTAACAAAAAATAATAAAATAAATCTACCTTCTGGGCAAAATGGGCAAACGGGTGACGTCCAAACATAACCTATATCTGCGGACAAGTAGTAAAAATTGATCACTCCTTGTTAATTTTACCACCCTTGGGCGAGACCTGCAAAACACTGTTTTTCGGTTGTGTAACATAAAATGTTTTTTTTCAACCAAAACTATTTTTTAAAAATAAAAACGCAAACACAATTAAAAACAATTTTATTTTTATCACCCAATACTATAATATACAAAACAATATATCACCAATTTTTAAATATATCTTAAGCTTTCTCGTACCGCATTTTAGATTTTTCCGGAAGAACATCACTAGCTGCTTTTGTAGCTGCTTCGAAAATTTCTTGAGAAATTTTATTTTCTTCTTTAAAATCCGAATAATCCATATTTTACTGATCGAAAACAGGTCTATTTACCTGCTTGACATGGATTTGACACTTATTATTACAAACACCTATTTCGTTTTCGTAACAACCATAA
>JAHBCN010027631.1:0-10007 GCA_019359885.1 Listronotus oregonensis | reverse complement strand
AATGTCGCGGGGAGGCCCATTTTCAGCGTTAAATTAAAATTATAAATAATAAAGATGGGACTTCGGGAGTTCGGGATTTTTTTTATAAGAAATTTCCTCCTCTTCAAGGATTTTTTTACAACTTCCGCTATCTCTTAGGTTTTTGAGTTATCATTATAAATTGAAATGGCGTTTTGTTTGTTTTTTGTTAATAACAACCGGGAATTTTTTTTTATTTGCAAAAAAATCCTTAAAACCCCTTTTTTCAGATTTGCATTCCGCGTCGAATGAGTTTATCGCTTATATTTTTCAAAGCCTTCAATATTTTTCACAGAAAACACATTCTCGATTTGAAAAAGGCACTTTTAAAAATGTAAGCATACCCTCAGTGGCGTAGTCAACCTTTCGGGGGCGGGGGCAACGTTTAAAGGGGCGCTCTATTTTTTAAAACATTTTTATTAAAAAAAACAAAAACAAAAACAAACAAATCTATATTTGAAAATTTAGGCCAGAAAGGAAAAATAATGACAATAAAAAAAATGTTCTTACCCAGCAGTTTTTTTGAAAAAATCTTGTACTTTTGGCTGTGTGTTGCGCTAACATCTTTTTTTTTCACGATATTCCTTCCTGAACTGAGCACCTGACTTTTGTTTCTTTTTATCCATTTTTACTTTTAACAAGTTTCCCCTTGCATAGACAATAAACGACTAAATAACACCAAAAAGAGGAGAATATGAGTACCGGGAAATAAATAACATACGTTTAAAAATCTGGATTTGCAATATTAAAAAATAAAGTAAACAATTCGGAATATATCCAATACCGACACAATAAAAAGAAATCCCGCCAAAACCGGACGCCCCCCCTCAGCGGCTTTTTCCGCGGTGTTAGTGTTTTTGAAGAGAATAACCGCTCCGCTGACACTGTGGAACAGAAAATTATTAAAAAAAAGGGGGGAAATTTTTTTTAAAAATAGATTTTAAAAATTACACCAGCAAGAAAAAAATTTTTAAAGCAACATAGTATGTTGTAAAAAACCGTTTTAAAACGGTAGGTTTGTTTGGGCGCGGGGGCGCGGTCTGGGGACGGGGCAGTCCCCCCCCCCCACCGGGTCGCCACGGGGCTTTAATAAAAACATTTCCTTTTTTATATTAATGCATAACTTTCCTGAAGCTCAAAGCCGCCTGTAAAGTATCTTTTTTTAAATTGGTTTTCATTGCTATTTTAAAAACACAACAAAAATTTGTTCACAATCACATGTATTTAGTTAAAAAGTCATATCAATATTGTATTGCAGGAGTATCTGAAGTGAAAAGGGGCCACTGACGCGTTTCAGGAACAGCGGTACTTGAGATGACCCATTTCCTACCAAGGCGGCGACACCGGTTGGGACCGGTCGAGCCAGCATGTATTTCCAACACCGCGATTGCGATGCCGAGTTAGTAGACGCGGAGGACGAGATGGTGACAACGGAACGCGAACTCGCAGAAGACGCTCAGTGGAAAAAAATCCAACAAAACACATTTACGCGATGGGCTAACGAGCATCTTAAAACGGTTTCGAAACACATCGGGAACCTGGAAACTGACCTTATGATGGACTCCGCTCACCCCTCATCGAGGTCCTGGCGCATAGCAGCTGCCAAAACACAACAAAAAACCCCCGTTTCGGTCTCAAAAGTTGGAAATGTGTCGGTGGCGCTTAATTCCCCCTGCAGGAGGAAAGGAATACGGATTGTCAATATTGGTAAGGTATTTTTATTTGTTTTATTAAAAAAACTTGTTTTGTGCATAATTGGTGACCCATTAAAAAATAACTTCTGCGGGAATACGTAACTATTTTTGGTAAAAAATTTCTTATATTTAGGTCATTTTTATTATTTTTAAAATCAAAATTTTTGGGTCCGGTATTTGTTTCTCGATGGTTCTTGGGTTTTTAAATTTTTAAAATTTTACCCGGGTACCGGTAAACATAAACCTGTTTCTTTAAATTTAAGTCTATATTGTTTTTAATTTTTTCCAATAATCATCAAATAGTTCCAAAAGATTTTTTAAATTTGTCAAGTAATCGTTAAAAAAGTAGGGTTTTTAAAATTTTTTTAGATCCTATTATTTCAAAACCATTTTTAAAAAAAAAAATGTTATTGTTTAAAAAACACCCGTAATTTTTTTCTTTTTTAAATAAAAGCATATTATGTAAATAATTTGTACATAATTATAACGCAAAAAATAAAAAATATTATATACGATTCTTATTCTGTTTTAAAAAATATTTGTGACAGAAATTGATGAAAAATGACCTCTATTTTGAATAGAAACCACAAAATATAAAACGTGACTCTGCAAAAAAATAAAAGTGTTAAAACAATGTTGAAACGACAGATTAGGGAAAATAAAAATACTTTTTTTTGTAATGTTTGATTGATTCTTGGGTATGAGGTTTTCTGTATAATTCAAACAACAATATTTCTTTACGTTTCGCACCTACATGGAGGGCTTTTTCAAAAGATTTCTTTAGTTTATGTTCATGATTTTAAAAATATTATCCTGAAGAAACATATTGTTGGCATCATTAATAACAGATAGAGGTTTTAATTTTTTAAAAATCTTTTTTCCCACGTGGGTTAGATAATTATACTACGGTGCTTTTTTACAAAAAAACGTTTAAAATTTTGGGGCCTTTTAAAAAAATTTTCAATTTTTTTATACAATTGCCCTATTGTTAATATTTTAAAACCCCCTTTTTTAAACCCCGATCTTTTCCCAAATTTTAAAAATTTTGGGGCGCTAGACAAAACAAGACGCGAAAATATCAAAGGGTTTACTATCGGAGTATTAAAATATTAAACCCCCCTTTTATAAAGGAATAAATATTTCTTTTTTTAAAAGAATAATAGAGAGGAGATTATTAAAAGGGGGTTTTTAAAAACCCCCTTTTAAAATTTAATTGGTTTTATAGCAAATTGAAAAAAAAAATTTGCAGACCTTAAAATATGTTTTTAAAATTTCCGGGGGGGGAATTACCCCCTACCCTGCCATACCTACGCCAGTGGATTTGGATGCATTTTTTTAATTATAGGTTGTTGTTTTTTAAAGTAGGGGTAGGTTTATATTTAACCACTGGGAATTAAAAAAAACATTATAAAAAGCGTGGTCGAAAAATTTTTTTCTTTTTTTGCATTTTTTTATAAGGCCGTTCTGCATAGATTTGACTTGACCATCAATTTTGGTCAAAATATTTTTAACAAAAACACGTGCTCTGTGTATAAAAATCCTTTTTAAAAAATTTAATTAACCAAAAAAACAAAAATCATAAGGAAATATTTTTGTATTTATTTCAGAATCAAAGTTTGGTGAAAAAAATTTTAAAATTTTTCCCCTTTTTTTGGAAATTGTAATAAAACTGAGTTTATATTTTTTTTTTTGATAATTCCACGTAAGCGTTACAATCCAAATTGTTTCTGCAAAGTACTTTAATAAAAAAAATTTTGATATTTTTTTTCATTTCTTAATTCCCAAAAAGGGGGGTCTATTTGTGTTAAATTGAGTTCATTTTGGTTAATTTGCGGCTTTCAGGTTAGCTTTTGCACAAAATTTTAAAAAGTAATGGAAAATTATAGTTTTTTTACAGAAAAAATATTTGGAATGGTTCACAGTAGCTAAAAGTAAATATAAAATATGTATATTTTGTGAATCAATCCGATATTAGTTAAACTTAATTACCTTTTTTTTTTATTAATGTCTTTTTTTTTATTAATGTAAAAATAATGGAAATAAAAATCTGTTCATGTTTTAATTTTTTATGCAATTGTGTTAAAATAAAATGTATTTATTAGGTTATATTTCGGTTTAGTTTACTTATTTCAGATTGTTTCATCAAGAAAGTAAATAATTTGTTTAAAGAAAATATCTTCAACATATACATACAAATTTTTAAAAAAAACGTTTAAGATTACCGCTTAAAAAAGGGGAGAAAAAAGTTGACCCAATTTTTAATTGCTCCAATGTTTTTTTTTTAAAAGTAAATAAGTTGCCAGGTTTACGCTAAGATATATTTTTTTTTAATTCCAAAAAAAAGGAAAAAAAAAAACCAAGATAATGGTTTAACGAAACCGAAATTTTTTTTTTTTAAAAAACCAACTTTAAAGGTTTTAAACAAAAGGTTGCTAAAAAATATTTTTACAATAAAAAAAAAAATTAAACAATTAAAAAAAAATATTGTTGAAATTGCAAATTTTTTTGAAAAAAAAAAAAATTTTTCCCAAAAAAAATTGTCTAAAACTTCCTTTGTTTTGTCTATATTTAATTTTTTTCAAGATCCTAGCCCGGGGTTTAAATTTTTTAAAAAAGTTTTGCAGCAAACTTCTTATTATAAATTATTGACGGAAACACTAAACTTTCTAAATTTTCATACTAAGCCATTTTGTAAAAGTTAAATCAATAAGAACGTAAGGAGAGTACCATAGGAAGTTCCCCTCTTTTATTATTGCGATTTATTTCCCCAAAAAAATTCACCCTTTTTTAAAAATAACAAAAACAACTGTAACATTTAAATACAAATATTTACAAAAAAAGACGCTAGACTCAATTGGAAATTTTTTTTTGGACTGTGGGTTAAAGTAATTGTCATGTATTTATGCCACCTCATTGAAAAATTTTTAATATTTGACTTAAGTTTATTTAAAAAAAATTTAAAAAAATTCCCGGGGTTTTATTTGATACAACCTTTAGATCTAACCATACACAAATGCTCAAAATTTTTAAAAAAATTATGAACTGTCCTTTTGGTGGCCTTCGTTAAATAACGAATAGTAAATCTTGAGTTTAGACTGAAAAAATATAAATACCTTTCAAAGTTTTTTTAAAAATTTTCAAGGGGCATCTTCAGAAATTTAAATAAATATTTTTAGTGAAGCGTTCACTATTTGTGGAGAATCTCATACAATCGAAAGTATGACGTCGAAAAGTAATGGGGAAATTTTTATTAAATTACCTGTTATTTCGGGGTATTATTTTTGGGCCCATTTTATAAATACTAATTTTTTTTTTTTGTTCCTTGTCCTACTAAAAAAAAATTCGCACAAATGTATAGTTAGTTTATAATTTTGTTCCCAAAACAATAAAAACAAATTCTTGGTAGATCCAAAACAAATTTTTCCACTGGGTACCCGTGCTGTTCCCAAATTTACGCCTAAGTATTAAAATATGTAATTTTAATTAATTTAAATATCATAACCTCAAAAAAACCCTAACAATGTATGTACCTTGTTGAATATAATTGTTATTTTGCTGAATACACAAGAACAAAATCGTAAAACGTGCAACAATCCAAAATAAAATAGCCTTTTGGGTTTTTTTACACAACATTTTGGCTGTTTTATTATTATATTACTATAGGGTCTACAAAAAAAAAATTGTAAATTTTTTATTAAAAAAAAAAACCCCATGTTATTGTCCTTATTTAACCCAGCACTTAAATATGCTATCTAGAGATGAACTCATGTAGTCTAGTCGAGAACTGGGTTTCCTGCGAAAAATAGTTAGAAGGCTTTAAAAAATATGAGCGATAACTCATTCGACGCGGAATGCAAATCTGAGAAAGGCTTTTTGAGATTTTTTTTCTGCCAATAAAAATTGCAATTAATATTAACAAAAAACAAAAAAAAAAATTTTATTTTTTTTGATATTCAAAAACCATAAGAGAAAACCCAAACTGCAAAAAAGATCCTTCAATAGGAGGAAAAAATCCAAAAAAGAAGTTCCAACTCCCGGAACCCCTATCTCCATTATTTATTTTAATTTTAATTTAAGCTGAAAATAGGCCTTTCCCATTTTTGGTTGGGGTTTTTCGAGTCAAAACCCCGTTGTCAAACTAAATAATCCTTTTTAAGGTATTAAATATTAATTAAAAAAATTAAAAAAAATATGGTGTATTTAAAAACCCTTTTAAAAAAAATTTTTTTCCGTTAAAAAAATTTTTAATTTGTTAATTTTTCAACAGGTTTGGTTTTTTTAAAAAAATTGTTTCGAAATTTTGTCTTTATTGTACATTAAAAAAAAAATTTAAATTTTAAATTCCGTAAAATGTTTTCGCTTCTTGGAGCCCTTATTATATACATACTTTAAAAGATCAAAACATAAAAGTTTTAAAAAAAATTTTTAACCTTTTTTTTTTAATAATTTTAAAACTTTGACAAAAAAAAAAAAAAATTGAGGGGAAAAATTGATTTTATTAGCTATACAAAAAATTTTTTGGTCCCAGAAAGTATTAGTCAAACAGTAAAGTATTTACATGTTCATTATTTTTTATTTTTATTTATATATATTCTACTTTAAACATACAAACCCCCAGCTGGGTAAAAAATCGAATCTGTTTGGAATCGAATCCAGGAGTCGATTCCCCTTTTTAAGGGGGCCGGGGAAAGGTGGGGGAACGATAACTTTTTAAAAAAAAAATCCGTGATCCGGATTCGTTACATAATTTTTAAGTGATCCGGAATCGATTCCTTTTTGAAAGGATTCGATTCCAAAAAAGAAATCGGTTCCTTATGTTTCTCATTTAAGACAAATGCCAAAAAAAACCCTCATTTTAAATACGCCATTTCAAATTTCCAAATTTTTACCCAAAATTTTAATTTCCAAATTTTGACCTAGCCTTCCTAAAACCCTTATATCCCGAATCTGAGGCAAATTGGTTTATAAATGCCAAAATCCGCCATTTTTAATCTTTCAGTTTTTAAAATTTCAAATGTTTACCTAATATTCTTCATCAGCATCACATTAATTTTTTTTAAATAAAAAAAAAAGAATTTTAAAACATCGGTCTGGAAATTTTTGAGGGGCCAGCACATGGTACAATCACATAAATTTCCAGATTTTTTTGCTTTTGCTTAATTGGGGAAACAAAGCACTGTTTTGGTATTATTATTTTTTTTTTTCGAGTATATGGAAGGGGGTTTTAAATTTTTTTTGGGCTTCCCAAACCTCACTAACCTCGACAAGGCTCAAATTGCATGGATGCAAAAAAACCAAAGAATGGGGGATTCCTTAGTTAGTCGAGGTTCGGCAGCAGTGTTTGTATATTCTGAACCATTTTTTGGGGATATCAAAAACATCAATTTTTGTTCTATGGCTAGGTAAATTGCAGGACAACACCAGACATACAGGAAAAACATTTCAGATAAAATCACAGAAAAATTTTGTTTTGGGAAAAATTTTTTACATAAAAAAAAATTAAAAGGAAGGGGCAGAACTTACCGGAACTAACCAGTTAATTGTGTATTTTTAAATTTAAATAAATAATTATTATTTTTTTTGTCTACAAAGTGAAGATCTTTAAAGATTAAAGTTAAAAAAAAATTTTTCGGGTTTTGTGAAAAGGAAAATAATATATTTTTTGACTCATTTTAAAAACGTTTTCCCCAAATTTTTAAAACTCAGTTCGCAAAAAAGATCAAAGCCAAATGATCAATTGCCGAACATATTTCCCCATTTCGGTATCTGTTTAAACTGGTTTACACTTTTTCCGATTTTCCGGGTTGCTCAAATGCCGAATAAGATATATTTCGGCAGATTATCAACTGGTCGCTCGAACATGAAAAAAAATATATATATGTTGTGGCCAAACCCCGTCCTGGTCGTCCAAAAACAGATTTTGTGCCAAAAAAAAAGCCCCCCAAAATTTTAACCTGACCGACTAGAACTTGGGGGTTTTGAATTTGTCTTAATTATTTGCAGAAGTTATAAACAAAATTTTAACAACGTTTTGGGAAAAAAAATGGGGAAAAATATAATTACATTTTAAAAAAAAATTATAACTCATATCAAAAATTGTAAAAATTTTGTTAATAACTACCTAGTCCGTCATGGTTAGTTCTGGTAAAAAAAAGGGGTTTTTTTTTGAAACAAGCGTTCTAGTCTACCTTAAACGGAAAAAAAGCAACATTGAAAGTTTTTTTTTTTTCATTTTAAAAAGCGACGAGCTGATGATAATCCCCCAAAAAATATATCTTATTCGGCATTTGAAAAACCCCCGGATAGCTCAGTTCGCGAAATGTGTAAATCGTTTAAACACCAAGAAATAGGAACTATATTCGGCAATCGATCTTTTGGGTTTTTGATTTTTTCGCGAAGGGGATTTTTTTTTCGGCGAATGGGCGAATTCGGCATATGAGTCTAACATATACACTAAATGATCCAATACAAATTTAAAAAAAAAAAAAGTGATATTTTTGATTTCACCCCCCCAAAAATTTTTTTTAATTAAAGTCTTTTCTAGAAGATTATATCGTAATTTTTTTTTTAAAATTTTTTTGGTCTAATGCTTTTGAAGTTAGATTTGGGGAAGGGAAAACTTTGAAGGAACACAAAAAAAACCTTTTTTAACAAAACCCCCCCGTACTAACTTGTACTAACGTTCTGTGAGTGTCTTCGGTAAAGTAAGAGGCAGTTATTGACACGAAATTTAAAGATATGGAGATTTAGAGGAAAAGAAAAAAATTTTTAGGCAGAGGGTTTCACTGCTTAAACACCCGGGGGAAAGGATCGAACAAAGTGTGTTAAGGGCCTGTCCAGTTGGGGGGTAAAGAAATGCGGGAAAGTGGCACTTCGTGTTACTTAGGGGTTTTTTTTTTACTTTTAATTTTTTTTTAAGTAAACAGTTTACATACTGTAAAATCTGCAGTATAATCTCCTTTTTTTTTGTAAAGTAAACATAAAAAAATTAAATCATTTTTATTATTAGAAGTTATATTACCTTTCAGTTAAAAAAACTACTTACGGTAAGTAATTTCTGATAATTTTTTTGCTTTATTAGGTGGTTCTCCAAACACAGTAAATATTTATTTTTTTTTTCAATTTTTTGTTTAATTATCTACAAAAAAAATTTTGTAGTGGTGTACAACATTTTAATCTTTTTGGCATTTTGACATTAATAACTTTATTTTCTCTTTGGGAAAAAAGGCATTGTAATCGTAAAATACTATTAGAGATTGTTTAGATATTAATGTTTTGGTGTTCTTCAAAAGGGGAAAAAAAGTTTTTATAATTACGATTGGGGTGCCTGTCGGTAGGATTTAAAGACTTCCGGGGAAAATTGAGATTTTTTGTTCGTCTCGTCTCGATTTCGAGACAAGATCGAGACGAGACTTTTTTGTTTTTTTCGAGACGAGATCGAGAATAACACTTCGAGATTTTTCGAGATCGAGAAATTATTTCGAGATTTCTCGATCTCGAAAAAATGTATGTGCTACAATAACTCACAGCTCTTAATAGGCCAGAAAAAAAAAAAAAAAACTATGCTAAGAAATAATTTAATTTATTTTAAACGTGAGAACATAACAAACAAAAAAAAAAAAAGACAACAAAGCAGAAATTATTTCTCGATCTCGATATATGCTGCAATAAGTCACAGCTCTAAATACGCCAGAAAAAAAAATTAAAAACTATGCTAAGAAATAGTTTTAATTTATTTTAAACATAAGAACATAACCCCAAAACCAAAAAAAAAAAACAAAGATAGTAAAGTAAATAAAAAGGACAAAGATAAAAAAAAGTATTTTCATATTCTGAAAGAACTTTTAAAGTCTTAAACTGTTCCAAACTATTACAAATAATTTGCGTAATATCGATAATTATTTTTTTTTTAAAACGACTATTTCGATTATAAAAAATGAGTTTGTTGCTGGTATTGGGGGCATGTAAAATTCTTCTCTTTTTCAAACGAAGAAACAATTTTAAACTTTCACCTTTTTGTACCTAGGTAAATTTTAAATGTAGGGGGAAAAAAATTTAAAATTTAAAAAATCAAGGATTTGTTTAATTTTCATTTTTTGGAAAAATATTCTTTTTTTTTTTTTGGGGACTTGGCGGTTTTTTTTTTTTTACGTGGCTTTTTTTAGTTTTAGTTCATAGCATATATTATTATGTATAGCCTCTGTACAAGGGGATTGGTAAGTAGAGGCGAAAAAAAAAGCCCGAATTAATTTTTTTTTAATTTTAAATTAAAAAAAAAAAAAATACTTTTTTTTT
>JAHBCN010027629.1:0-10050 GCA_019359885.1 Listronotus oregonensis | reverse complement strand
CCCCGTGGCCAAATTTGGTGAAAATCGGAGTTGCGGCAACTTTCTAGACAATTACCATTTTTTTAAAGAAAAATAAAATCAAGGTTTTACAAGTCACTGTGTTTGCTTATAAGTGTGGTCAAAACTTACTTATGTTATAATTATAAATAATAATATTTTACAATTTTCCTTAATTACGGGGAGACCTACCCCGATTATCCTATTTTTTTAATTTTTCAAAAAATTAACCCTAAACTAAACTTATTAGCTTTGCTTATAAGTGTGGTCTAATACTACCTTACTTGTGTTATAATTGTACAAACTCTAAAAATATTTTACAATATTTTTTGGTTACTGGGAAACCTACTACGATTATTCTCACTTTATTTTAATTTTTCAAAAAGCTAAAGCTAAATTAAACGTATTAAAATACTAAAAAAAAGAAAATAAAATTCAAGTTTACAATTTACTTGGGCTTTACTTGTAAGTGTGGTCTAATACTACCTTACTTGAGTTAAAATTGTACACATTCTAAAAATGTTCTACAATATTTCTTGGCTTACGGTAAGACCTACCTCGATTATCCCATTTCATTTTTAATTTTTCGAAAAACTAATCCTACATTAAATGTATCTTTTTTTGAAAATAGGAAAAATAAAACCTCTAGTACCATTCTACTGGTGTTATAACTACATATAAACAGGACACAGCCTACCCTCTCACTTTTTGAAATAAATTTAGTAATTTTGAAAACTAATAATTACTTTAATTAAAAAAAAATGAAAATTCTGGATCCGCCACTGGTCTTAAACGGCTTTGTTTTTATTATACACAGCTCGTTAAAACACTCAAAAATAATTATTTTTCTAAGTAACTAGGGGCAAATTGGTATGACACTAAAGGCTTGAAGGCCTCTCGGTTAATCCACAAAAGACCAAAGAAAAGAGCACTAAAGGCACTCAGATGTCCAAAGCTCAATGGAGTGGAAATCCCCCTCTCAAAAGAGGTCAAGTATCTAGGATCATTTTTGACCAAAAGATGAACTGGGGACGACACCTCAACAAAGTTGTTCAGAAGGCAAAAATTGGCCCAAAGATGAACCTGTGGTTGTATAAAATGGTAATAAGACCCATGATAACCTACGGCTCAGTTGCCTGGGGGCAAGGGTCACGCAGACCGTAGCAACCAGACAACTTCAAAGTGTGCAAAGGCTAGCATGGTATGCATAAGGGGCTATAAGAAACCCCAACCGCAGCCCTAAGTCCTAAAAACCCCCGCCACCCACATTTACATACAGGGAGAATAAAGGGGACTCTATAGACTAAACGGTCTAAGTCCAATTATAGGACATCAAAGAATCTCAAGATGGGAAATAAAAAGGAACCAAAGGTCAGCTCTTGTTTGAGATGCCCCGGGCAGGCAAACCCTCTTTTTTTTTAACAGACACTTTGGATTGTTACCAGATAGGGAGGACTGGGAAAAAAGGCCCCCCAATCAAAGCCGTTTATATCTGGTTAAAAAATGCCTCTAAGACTAACAAGGGAGTAAAAATGGCTGGCATCTATGGGGAAAAATAGAGAAAAGATAACCTTTAAATCTTGGCCCGCACGCCACGGTTTTCCAAACGGAAATCGGAAATTTTTGTATCTCTTATAGATTTTGAGATATTGAGATTAATTTTTTTTTAAATTTAAAAACTATTTAAGCTACACAAAAATTATATAAAAAATTTTGTATTTTTTTAAGATATTTAAATAAGGTTATATACATTTTCTTTGGGAGATGCAAATTTTTCAAGTTATAATAAAAATTGAATCTTCGTGTTTTTTTTTCAAATATGAAATTTTCGTATGCATCACGGGAGCTATAAGAGCCACCCCAACCGCAGCCCTGGAAGTCCTGCAAAACCTTCGCCACTCCACATTTACATACAGGGAAAAGTAAAAGCGGTACTCTATAGACTCAAACGGTCTAAGTCCAATTATAGGACATCAAAGAATCTCAAGATGGGAAATAGAGGGGGACCAAGAGGTCAGCTCATTGTTTGAGATGCCCTCGGACAGGTGAAACCCTCGTTTTATCTTCAACAGACACTTTCGGATTGTCATACCAGATAGGGAGGACTGGAAAGAAGGCCCTCCAATCAAAGCCGATCATATCTGGTATACAGATGGCTCCAAGACTAACAAGAGAGTAGGAGCTGGCATCTATGGAGACAAGCCTAGAGAAAAGATAACCTTAAGTCTTGGTCAGCACGCCACGGTTTTCTAAGCGGAAATCGCAGCAATAATGCATTGTGCCGTGCTGATTAAAGAAAAAGGGAGTAAAGGAAAAAACATCGTCATTTACTCAGAGACCCAAGCGGCCCTGAAGGTCATCAGTTCTCCAAAAGTTAATTCCAAACTAGTGGGGGACTGTATACAGTACCTGGATAAAGTCGGCTTGGCAAACAAACTTACGGTAGCCTACCATCCAAACTTAGGATTAGACATGGAAATGATGGCCCTGAGCCATTCTGTGGTATCTCGGCAGGCCTTTTTCAAGCATCTATTAAGAGCTGGGTAGACAAAGAGTTTTAAAGCTGGTGGTTACAAACACCAGAACAACGACAGGCAAAGCAGTTCATTAAGACCTGCTCGGCCAAATTTACCTCGGACCTACTGAGCCACGGTCGTAAAGTCGTAAGGATAAAGGTAGGTCACCTAACAGGACACTGCAAACTCAACAAGCACCTGGAAAGAATAGGCCTGGTGGAGGATAGCCTGTGTAGGTTCTGCCAGGAGGCCGTACATGTGTGTTGCCACTGTGAAGCACTATGTAGGCTTAGGTTTACTAGGCTTGGTGAGGAAAAGCCAAAACCGGCAAGATATATGGAGTGGCCAGTGTCGAGACTCTGGAGTCTAGTTAAGAAAACGGGCCTAGACAAGGTGCTCTAAAGAAAGATAGGAGAAACCACAATAAATCTGGCAAGCTTGCAGTGGTGAAGGTCATTTTTGCCATCTTCGCTCAAATAATCTAATCTAATCAAATGACACTGAAACTTGCCGACAGTATTTATTTAAAGCCAGTGGCGTGCACAGTGATAGCGTCCAATGCTTTATTTATAGAAAATTATAGTACATCCATTTTTTCAATCTGTAGCTGTTAAATTGTTGGTACATTAAAAAATTCCTACAACCTCATTTTAAATTATGTGTGGTCTGTTATGCCTACAGGTAATTTACATTTTGTTAAGTAGCAAGTGCAAGTGATTAGTAAAATCAACGTGTAAACGGTCACACGCGTTAATTTTACTAATCACTTAACACTTGCACTTCTTACATGCACTTGTTACTTAACACCATGTAAATCAGCCTTAAGAAGTTGTTCGACACCTAAACAGTTTCTGTAGGTCTCACAAATAGGCAAGCCTTTATAAAGTCCCACAAAAAAAAATCAATTGGAGTCAAATTTGGCGAACGAATTGGCTAGTTGTCCGGACCACTCCAACCAATCCACCTATTTTCAAAATTCTCAACTGACTTAAAAAGACCCAATTTTATATAAAATCGCGGCTTAGTCCGATTAAAATCTCCGCTTTATTTTAGATCCAATCAAAGTATCTTTGATCGTAATTCCGTAACCACCAAAGCAATTATTTTTTTTCACACAGGCTTAGTTTTTAAGGTAGATTCGAATTTAAAATAAAAACACATCATCATAAAATGTGGTGAACATGTAAATGTTAAATTGACGTAAAACATGTCTCCCCCATGTACTTACTAGGTCATCATTGTGACAATTTAAAAAACTTCCATACTTAATTAACACACTGTATAATTATAAATATTGCTCTATTGTTTTAGGGTGGTGAGCTTTTAGTTGCTGTATCTCAGTTACCGAAAACAGCTGGATTGGTAAGAGCATTTCTTCCGCTTTAGTGGTAAGAACATAGCAGTTTAAATTTATCTAGTCGTAGTAACATGTTTTTTTAAAACTTTAATAATATCTTATATATTTTTAAGAAAAAAAGCCTAAATATTTTTTATTATTAAGCCTTCTTTCATAGTTGCTATTACGGAGAACGAAACAATTAAACAAAAAAGAATCACAAGTGCCAAATATTTTTTTGAAGGGTGTAGGAAGCAATATTATTTTTCTTAGTGTAGACCGTGTAAAAGTCATTTGTTATTATAGAAAAACAGATAATCAGTCAAATTGCAGATGAGAAATAATATTCTTTTAAATGTCTAAAGCAGGATTCAAATTAATGTTTTATGTTATTTAAGATGCCTACCATGATAAGAAAACATCAAAAAACGACGCAGACGTCACAATTTTTTCTTAATGCGAACAGATATTAATAGTTCTTTATGCTTATTTTTTAATTTATAAAAAAAGTAGTACATACATGTTCTGCCTTCGTAACAAAAAGTGTTGTATCTGCAATAATTGTGATGTTATGGATAACGGCATAATTAATCAAAAAAGCATCCAAAAATACCTTTTGAATAACGAGAGCACTTTTTAAAATAATATTTTAGATTACTTTAAAAGATCGGTTAGAAAATACTAAAAAAAGCGTCTCAGAAGCCACATTTTTTTCCTAATGTAAACAAAACTTTACCAATAGTCCTTTACGGTTGGTATGAAGGAGAAATAAAAAAGCATCGCAGATGCCAAATAAACTTTGCAATATAAAAAGCAGTGCATAAATTATCCCTAATGCAGACATCATCAGATATCAATAGTTCTTTAATATAAGGGTAAATAAGAGAGGTAAACACACCACAAAAAAGCGTTGCAGACGCCAAAATTTATCCATAATGTAGATAGTAATATACCCCTATTCTTTAATATAAGGGCGAACAAGAAAATTGAACAACAACACCAAAGCGTTGCAAACGTCTCAATTTATCCCTAATAGGCTGTTTAGACACTAATACACCAATAATTCTTTATTATAAGGGTAAACAAGAGAGTCGAACAACAACACAAAAAAGCGTTGCAGACGCCACAATTTATCACTAATGTAGACAGTAATATACCAATAGTTCTTTAATATTAGGGTAAACAAGAGAGTTGAAAACAACACAAAAAGCGTTGCAGACGCCACAATTTATCACTAATGTAGACAGTAATATACCAATAGTTCTTTAATATTAGGGTAAACAAGAAAGTTAAAACAACACAAAAAAGCGTTGCAGACGCCACAATTTATCAATAATGTAGGCGGTAATATACCAATAGTTCTTTAATATTAGGGTAAAAAGAAAGTAATAACAACACAAAAAAGGCGTTGCAAAACTTTAATAATTGAGGTGCAAAAACCATTTTTTAAGAAATAAAGCACTGAAATAACAGCGTTGCAGAAACAATTTTTTGCTAATGAAACAGTAATAATACCAATAGTTCTTTAAAATAAGGGTAAACAAGAAGTAATAACAACACAAAAAAGCGTTGCAGACCACAATTTATCACTAATGTAGACAGTAATAAACAATAGTTCTTTAATATTAGGGTTAACAAAAAGATGAATAACAACACAAAAAAACGTTGCAGACCCCTACAATTTATCATAATGTAACGGTAATATACCAATAGTTCTTTAATATTAGGAAAAACAAGATAGTTAAAAATAAACAAAAAAGCGTTGCAGACGCCACAATTTATCTCTAATGTAGACAGTAATAAACCAATAGTTCTTTAATATTAGGGTAAACAAGAGATTTAATAACAACAAAAAAGCGTTGCAGACGCCACAACTTATCACTAATGTAAACATTAATAAACCAATAGTTCTTTGATATTAGGGTAAACAAGAAATTTAATAACAACACAAAAAGGGCGTTGCAGACGCCACAATTTATTACCAATGTAAACAGTAATATACCAATATTACTTTAATATTAGGGTAAACAAAAAAGTTTAATAACAACACAAAAAAGCGTTGCAGACGCCACAATTTATCACTAATGTAGACAGTAATAAACCAATAGTTCTTTAATATTAGGGTAAACAAGAGAGTAATAACAACACAAAAAAGGCGTTGCAGACGCCACAATTTATCTCTAATGTAGACAGTAATAAACCAATAGTTCTTTAATATTAGGGTAAACAAGAGAGTAATAACAACACAAAAAGGCGTTGCAGACGCCACAATTTATCACTAATGTAAACAGTAATAAACCAATAGTTCTTTAATATTAGGGTAAACAAGAAAGTTGAATAACAACACAAAAAAGCGTTGCAGACGCCACAATTTATCAAAAATGTTAACGGTAATATACCAATAGTTCTTTAATATTAGGGCAAACAAGATAGTTTAAAAATAACACAAAAAAGCGTTGCAGACGCCACAATTTATCTCTAATGTAGACAGTAATAAACCAATAGTTCTTAATATTAGGGTAAACAAGAGAGTAATAACAACACAAAAAAGGCGTTGCAGACGCCACAATTTATCACTAATGTAAACAGTAATAAACCAATAGTTCTTTAATATTAGGGTAAACAAGAGAGTAATAACAACACAAAAAAGGCGTTGCAGACGCCATAATTTATCTCTAATGTAGACAGTAATAAACCAAAAGTTCTTTAATATTAGGGTAAACAAGAGAGTAATAACAACACAAAAAGGCGTTGCAGACGCCACAATTTATCACTAATGTAAACAGTAATAAACCAATAGTTCTTTAATATTAGGGTAAACAAGAAAGTTGAATAACAACACAAAAAAGCGTTGCAGACGCCACAATTTATCAAAAATGTAAACGGTAATATACCAATAGTTCTTTAATATTAGGGCAAACAAGATAGTTTATAAATAACACAAAAAGCGTTGCAGACGCCACAATTTATCTCTAATGTAGACAGTAATAAACCAAAGTTCTTTAATATTAGGGTAAACAAGAGAGTAATAACAACACAAAAAAGGCGTTGCAGACGCCACAATTTATCACTAATGTAAACAGTAATAAACCAATAGTTCTTTAAAATTAGGGTAAACAAGAGAGTAATAACACAAAAAAGGCGTTGCAGACGCCACAATTTATCACTAATGTAATCAGTAATGAACCAATAGTTCTTTAATATTAGGGTAAACAAGAGAGTAATTACAACACAAAAAAGGCGTTGCAGACGCCACAATTTATCACTAATGTAAACAGTAATATACCAATATTCTTTGATATTAGGGTAAACAAGAAAGTTGAATAACAACACAAAAAAGCGTTGCAGACGCCACAATTTATCAATAATGTAGGCGGTAATATACCAATAGTTGAAAAACAAACACAAAAAGCGTCGCAAACGCCCTAATTTCACTAAATTGGATACTACTGTATCAATAGTCCTTCGTAATTAGGAAAAACTATAATACAGTCATTGTCAGCACCACAGGCAACATTGAATCATTAGATTTTTTAGGAGGCAAATGCTATTAGCTATTTTTTTCAATATTTAAAAATTACCAAGTTTTTTTTTGGGTACCTAACTATCGGTTAGGTGTAGTAAATTGGCTAGGAGGGTAAATCTGATAATTCTCTATCACAGAATTTTGCCGGATTTATAGCTTTAAGTACTCATTTTACGAGGGTGCTCTAATGGCATAGTTCCCCTGACACCAAATCCCCCTTGCGGATTTTTTCTCGACTATGTGGACCACAATAAAGTTATAAATTATTCGACCGATTTCTGTTTTAGAGTATAAGGGGTAATTTTTTTTACATATAAACAGTACTGTATCTATAGTACTTCGTAATTATGGAAAAAGGAGATAAATAATTAAAAAAGCATCGCAGATGCAAAGTACATGTTTTTTTAATTAAGAAGCACTGTATAAATTAAGATTGACAACAAATCCAGCTAAAAACAACAAAAAAGCGTCGCAGACGCGATATTTTTCTGTTAACGTAAACAGAATCGTATTATTAGGTCTTGTGAAAAACTAAAGAATTAATTTGTATCGCAAATGCAAAATACTATTTTTTTAAGAATATAGGAAGCACTGTAGGAATTAAAGTGTCATGTTTTAAAAAATAGCTAATACCATTTTGCTATATTACTGTCTACATTTGGTCTAAAGTTTCAAATTTCAAAGTTGCGAATGCCTCAATTTATTACGTATGTAGACATTACTGTATCAATAACCTTTTGTGATTATGGAAAACAAGATAATTAATTAAAAAAAGCACCGCAGGTGCAAAATATTGTTTTTTAAGAATATAGCAAGCTTTGTATAAATTAAGATATGATATTTTAGAAATACAGTTAAAAACAAACAAAAAGCATAAAAAATAGTCCCATATCTACAAAATCTTTATTTGCGAAAAATTTGTTGTTATGTAGAGCTGAATATATAACCAAAAAGGCATTGCAGGTGCAAAATATTGGTTTTAGGAATAGCTTATACCATTTGCTATATTACTGTCTACATAAGTAGTTGTATTTCAATTATATTTCGTGTTATTGCTGACAAATTAACAATTTTATTATTATTACTTTTTGGGTACCCAACTATCGATTAGGGTCAGTAATTATTATTCCAGAAGTCTAGTTGGACAAAAAAAAGTTGCAGACGCCACAACTTCTTTAATATGTATGTGAATAGCAAAATATCAATAGTTAGTCCCATGTTATTTTGAAAACCGAAATAATCGCACAAAAAACATTGCAGATGCAAAATATTTCTTTATTAATGTTGGCGACAGTATATAAGTTTCTGGTTTAGGTTTAGGTTTTAGACGTCAAACGAAAAACACTAAAAAAGCCGTCGCAGACGCAGATATGCACTTTTGTTACGAGTGTATAAGGGACCTTTTGAAATAATCTCACAAAAAAGTATTTCAATTTGTTGTTAGTTTAAAAATAAACAAAAAAGCGTCGCAGACGCCACATAGCAACATTTCTTTAATATTAGGGAGAACACAATAGTTGAAAAACAAACACAAAAAGCGTCGCAAACGCCCTAATTTCTCTAAAATAGATACTACTGTATCAATAGTCTTTGTAATTAGGAAAAACTATAATACAGTCATTGTCAGCACCACAGGCAGCATTGATTCATTAGATTTTTTTTAGATGAAAAATGCTATTAGCTATTTTTTCAATATTTAAAAATTACCAAGTTTCTTTTTTGGGTCCCTAACTATCTATTAGTAAATTGGTAGGAGTAAATCTGATAATTCTTTATCACGATTTTGCCGGGATTTATACTTTAAGTACTCATTTTACGAGGGTGCTCTAATGGCAAGTTTTGACACCAATCCCCCTGCGGATTTTTCTCGACTATTGGAACAATAAAGTTTCATAACTAGTTGACCGATTTCTGTTTTAGAGTATAATGGGTAATTTTTTTACATATAAACAGTATGTATCTATAGTACTTCGCTAATTATGGAAAAGGAGATAAATAATTAAAAAGCATCGCAGATAGAGTACATGTTTCTTTTTAAATTAGAAGCACTGTATAAATTAAGATTGACAAAAATGTTAAAACAAAGGTCAGACTTTATTTTTTTAACATAAACAGAATCGTATTATTGGTCTTGTGAAAAACTAAATAATTAATTTGTATGAAATGCAAAATACTTTTTTTAAGAATATAGAAGCACTGTAAATTAAAGGTGTCATGTTTTAAAAAATAGCTATTACATTTTCTATATTAATTACTGCTACATTAGTAGTTGTGTTAAATGGTTTCATATATTTCAAAAGTTGCTATACCTCATTATTACGTATTTAGACATTACTGTATCAATACCTTTTGATTATGGAAAACAAGTATTTTAAACTTTATCTGTTTTTTTAGGATAATTTTTTTTTTAATTAAGTATGATATTTAAATTTTTAGGAAAAAAAAAAAAGTAAAATTATGTTTTTTACATTTTATTTCATTTTTTTTGAGCGAATATTTTAAAAAAGGTTTCAATGACAATTTTTTTTTTTTTAGGAATATTATAAATTTCAAATGTTACTAATTTGTTTTTTTTAATTATTTTGGTTTTTTAAATCCAATTTTTTTTTTTTGGGTAAATTGATTTATTTTTTTAATTGTTACAAAAAATTAGCCCATTTTTTTAGATCATTAGT